>QVNV01002119.1:0-46057 GCA_014825455.1 Pseudomyrmex pallidus
TTTTTACTATTTTCCTGTTTAGCCGCGGCGCACTTTATCACGCCACGGACAACGGCGTTTTACTCTTATTCCGTACGATATTAATCTTTTTATTAAAGGCCACCCGGGCGAGCGCACGGTGCCGTAAACGCCTCCGCCGCCGCCGCCGCGCACGTGCATGCATTTACTCTGCGATGCGCTTAGCGTCGTCGATTTTCTTGGCGCGCCCGCAAGTCGCGTTTTACGGCCGATACGTAATTACCGTGGCGAATGTAATACAAGAAAAAAAAAGGGAAAAAAAGAACGCGAAAATGGCGCGTATATAGCTGGTAACTCTGTCTCATCGTTTCCCGATGACGCGCTGATCTCCCGCTCGCATTGAAATGTCCATTAAGCCGGACAATTGCTCCGGCGAAGTGCCCGGGCCCTTTCTTCCCTCTCTCGTTAATTCGGTTAATGTTGAGAGAACGACGACGGGAGTTTAAAGCGCTTCGCACAAAGAGACGAGAATACGCGCGCGCTCTCTCTCTTTCTTTCTCCTCCTCTTGTTTCGGAGCAGCGCGCGTCTTCAAAATCCCATCTCACGATGAAAACATACTTTAAGGCGGATAATTATCTCGATGGGTGCCCTCCTCGTCTGTCGTCGTCGTCGTCGTCGTCATCGTCGTCGTCAGCGGAGACGAGCCGTAATTCCAAAGGCGCGCCAGATAAGCTCGGCTACTCGCTCTACTTGGTTTGCAGTTAAAGGGCCAGTACGGCTGACGCGACGCGATATCAAACCGCCGCAAACGAGGCTGCGCACGCCGTAGGGAAAGGCTTTGACAGCGTAAACCGCAAAGCGCGGCCTGCACGGACAACAGAACAACCGACCTCGTCGTCTCGGCGCAACGGCGAGCTCAGCACGAATCGACGTTCAAAACGATGATCGATATCCCCGCTAATGACCTTTGCAAATAATTTTAAGTCCACACACACAAATCTCTCCCTTTCCGATGCGAGAGCACAATCAGCGTGTGATCGTTTGCGCGACACTCGAAATCTGATTTCCCGCTCGAAATAAATTGCAATATTCCGCGTCTGTGCGAAATAATTTGGCGCAACGCTTTATACTCCAGCCGAACATTTTCCTCAACAAAGTTGTAACCCTTCGCAGCACTAATGAAACGAGATGAAGAAACGTCGCACCTGCGTAGCGCGTTGTCGAGCGGAATTGTTACGAAAGTTTCGAAAATTACCTCGCGCATTCTGTTAAATTATGCACAAGTTTTCGTCTCAATTATCGGATAAAAATAACAATAACGGGCGATGCAACAATGGGGAAACTTTATTTTTTTTTAATTTTTTTTTTTAATGAATGAAAGATATTGTTATTTAACATAACAGTGGATATTGTGAAAGAAAGCGCGCGCAACATCTCGCGCTCTGTTCGCGTGTTGTTGTTCGAGCTGCTATAAATTCCCGATCTTCCCAAACATTCGTGTAATCAGTCGAATCAAATATTGAAATGGTGGATCGAGAGGCGAATTATATATAACGGGCATTACATTGATGTATACGCGATTCCTAGATGTAGTATCTACATGATAAATACACGAATTGTGTTTGCGGATGTACGTGTGGGCGCGCGCGTTGTCGTTTAGAAAGTGTAGATACACGCTGTTGCAATACCGTGTGTTGTGTTCGCGTGCATGTTCAAAACCGAAAGAGACCTTTTGCGCTCAATAACACAAATCAATATCGGGTTGTGTTTTACAGAGAGTTAAGAAATTATTTATATATTGAAATTTTATTTATATATTTTTTTATATATTGAATTAAAAGATTTAAAAAATTGCGTTTTACAAAGCGCGATAACGCTTAAAACACAAATTGCAATACCCATCTCACCGTAAAATTCGATTAATAGAAAAAATATTATTATTAAAAAAATATATATCGAGGATGTGTTTTATACAATAATTGTTTTACATGTAATAATTGTTTTATATAATAAGTCGGTATGATCACACGCGCGGCGTATATTGTACATAGATTTCACAAGTAATTTATCCGCGCCATATTTGCACAATTACGATTAATAATACAAATGACGGGAGGTGGCCGATAATGATACATAGAAAATTGCGACCACGGTGAATTTAATGGCGAATCGAATAATAATCCGCTTTACATTATGTATGGCTAATCGATAAAACTCCCCGCCACGATCATTCCACAATTAAACCGCTCATTTGATGTTGACTCCATACTTTTGTTGAGCGTAAACTGCGTATTATTTTAATACCTTGTGTTACCCGTAACGTCTGTGTGACGTGTTATCGCGTTTGTAATGTCGATGCGCGTTTGTACACGCTCGTTTTTTTACGCGTTTTGCCTGTGTCTATTGAGGGTAGCCCCCACGTAATTCCCTCGGGGAAGGGATACGCACGTACTGCCAACTGTCTACATATCTTGGAACGGTTCCAGACTATCCGGAAGTCGAACGATACATAAGCAACAAGTTTGCCTCGCGAACGAAAGTCTCCTCCCCCGTTTTCTTGCGTGCGGAAACAAAGATCGCGCGAGGCTAATGAGGATCGAACCGCCCTCATCCGGCTGGTCGTTCGTCTAGACACGAAGGTATTCGTGTTATCTTTTTTTGCATATCAAATCGCGTGTGTTTTCCGCGCGGAAGTACACACAATTGCGGAGGAAGATGTGTAAGTGGATTTCAACGAGTTAGTTTCGGTTTAGGATTTTAACGAGATTGGTTTGGGATTTTAAAGGTGACATTATACAATGGAATTTCATCGATTGAGAAGAATTGATCATTTCCTCCCATTTATAAAGTAATACACGCGTAATATTTGCTTGGAAAGAGCGCGAATTAACCCCGATTCAATTTTGAAGCTCGCGGTGGAGTTTCACAACGGCAATATAACCCCTTGAAATGTGAATTCGCGCACACGCGCGCACGTACACGTTTTTAGGATAATGGAACTTTACTGAAATATCATTTTTCGATTACGAAATTACAGGACGACGCGAAAGAATCCATTTTATCACATTTCCGACGAATTTCACACCTAGCCGAATCGCATCCAAACAGAAGCGAATAATTTACGATGGCGATAAAATATACACCGGGCGATAAAACGCTATTGGACAAAAATCGAGGTGCGATTGCTCAGTCGGGGAACGTCTATATCGCGGCTCGATTTTACGAGCGCTTTTGTAGCCGTCGAGGTCACGCAAAATCATATCAGTACACATTTGATTATTTCTACAAAGAGTGTGTAAACAAAATGTACGAACGGTAGTAAACTTTTGACACGGGACAACAGTCGCTTGATTGGAACCGCGGTTGAAATATAACGCGCGCGTGCATGCGTTTGTATATCCGCAAAAAAAGAAACACAGCACTGTCAAAAAAAAAAGAAAAAAATACTCCGCCGCGGGACGCAGACCGCGATTACGATAAAAACGGCTCTTCTACGCACATCGACATATAATCTGTGTCGATTTTTTTTTCTCTCTCACGGCGGAATTTCCCAACCAAATCCCCGGCGGACGTCTGGAAATTTTATTTTCCCCAGCGAACGGAGGGCGAACGCGGCGATATTGCGGCCAACTTTGCGGCCGGAAACCAGGCAAGAAGTCTTTGAAGTTTAATGCTAGAAAACATAATACGCCGGGAACTAAAAGAAAATTCTACGGCTATTTCCCAGTTCGATTATTTCTTCCGCGTTATCGGAGAGGTTTCTTGCGAAATTTTTAAATTACACGAAAGAGAACGTCTCTACTTCCTTCGTGTGGGACGAGGGTATATAAAACGCGCTCCGATAATCTCGAGCGGCTTCACAAGCGGCTTACGACCGCCATTTGTTGTCAGCAGAGGTTGCCTCAGTGTGGAATGAAAAATGAAAAACCGGTGTGTAATAATCCAAAGCTTTGAGAATTCTTCAGGTTTCTGAATAAATAATTTTCTGTGAGTTATTTGAAAAAACATCTCGAAATTTTTGGAAAGAGACGACAGTGTTCCGGCAGCCAAACTTGCGGAAAGAATCGACGTACATATGTATTCTGTCTCCCCCTTCGCATACATAACTCGAATAGTTTTACACATCGTCTCACACGGGCGCGTCGCGAAGAAAGTCGGGGATGGAGGGTAGATAGGCGCGAAAACTCGATCCGTAACTAAAATTTTCACGATAAACGCAGCCGTCGCCTCTTGTGTTTTATAACAACATGCGGTCCAACAGGTCAAAGGATGGAATACATTACGAAAGGAACGGTACGCGCGTGCAAGCGCCACAGCTCGTCGCCATCTGTCGACGTTTGCGGTCGAAAGTTTGATCTAAACTTCCGCCACGTATTCGCGATATTAGCTTCTCCCGATTTTGCATTATTTATTACTTTCCGCGTTACAGCGAGCGAGAAATTGTCATACTTCGTACCGAAACGATCCTCGTCGCGAACATCGGCGACGAAACTCTCTTTAATTTTTCAGACCGAATGTTTTTCGGCGCGCGGAATATTCCGGCGATTCGGTCGTTTGACGGTGCTGTTTGCGGCAACGGGGAACGATAACGCGGAACCGGAACGATCGTTGGAAACTGCGGAATTATTCCCATGTACATCCGGCATACACCCATTCGACATAGAATCGAACAATGACATTTACGCTTCGATATCAGTTTCGGCACAAAAGCGCGCTGGAATTTGAAGAATCGCGCCGTTGCGCGTCTGCTTAATTTATATTTTATTTTGTTCGGCGTAACAATTCGTCTCATAACGTGTGTTGTGGGGGAATACATCGGAAAAAGAGAATAAAAATTTTTATTTGCCAACACAAAACACAGCGGGGAGAAAATCTTTTCCATCCGCGTTCTCAATTCCCAACATGTAATCCCTTTAATTACTTTTATTTAAAATTCTCTATAGTCGGTTATATATTTAGATATCTGTATAATCGGTATTGTGTATTGAATAATGAAATATATTAGGAGAATAAATGAACGAATGAATTGCTTTATTTATATAAAGGGCGCTCTGAGGTAATATCCCCTAAAGCGCCTTAAGATAATAAATTTTTTATGGAATATTAAAACCTTAACGTAGATCGCGTCGATACACAATATTTTTGTTGCAAATAGTACGTAGTACTACTATACTGAGTAGCGTTTTGAGTAGGAATAAGATTTTTCTATGCAAACATTACAATATCGCATTTCGATATATATCGCATATCGATATATCGATTTTTCTTTATTACATTATTTCTGGACTACAATATTCTCTCTTCTACATATTCTCTCAATTCGATTATATGTATATTTAAATATATATGTAACCGAATAATCGGTGTTGTATTGAAATATATTAGGAGAGAGACGGAGAGTTGTCGCAATTAAAAAAAAAAAAAGCTTCTGTATATACATAGACATTGAAAAATTAAAATTAAAATTCTTAATTTAAATTCCTAATTAAGTTTTTAATTCCCGATAATATCTATGCATTATAATTTCTGAGACTATAATATTTTTTCAATTGGGTTTTATATTTAGATATATGTACATAATTAATATTGTATTGAATAATTAAATACATTAGGAAAAAGAACAGAGAGAGTTGCCGCGAATAGAGACTTCTATATATATGGACATTAAAATTTAAATCCGATAATATCCGCACATTATAATTCCTGGTGCTACAATAGTCTCGCAATTGTAATCCGATTTTCTGCGTGATTATAATTTTCGATGCCTGTACGTATCGAGTGACGTGTTTTACATCAATTATAGCGTGTATTTTTCTCTTGTTGTCAATGCATTCGTGCAGCAGAGGTAATATTTCGCGTTCACACACAGCATTGTGAAATCTAGCACTCGCTGAAATGCTATTCTCCGATTTTCGGTCTCTCCCGAGTTTGTGAAATATCTAAAACTGCAGAAACACACGATAACTTCTACTGATGTATCAAGTAATCACTCGACTTCGAAACACGATAATGAAATTTGTCTTTGCTCGCCGACATGATATCCATTCCTGAAATTTCCGCAAAACCGCTGATCTAAACTTACATACACACACACACACATACTCGCAGAAACATCAGTTATCGATGCGCTTTCGTAACTGAATAAACTAGGAATCAATTTGATTGAGCTGCGGCGGCCACTCGGCGAACTCGGACCGAGACACATTGACCAGTCGCTGACACAACTTCAACAACTGCTGTCGCAAGCAATTCGCATCGGACGTACATGTGTTCGACTATTCAACGAGACCGAGGTAGATCAAACATCTAACGGCGTTCCAACGCGCTGACAACGCGTATGTAATGTGTGTTCCGCGAACAATATCTCACATAAATATCAGAAAATTCTCCCGGTCCCGTTACGTCCACGGGACTCTCTCCGGTTGCTCCCGCCCGGCTCGATGTAAACACAACAACAAAATCGCATCGCGCACAGAAGTGGCGCGAGTGTGTCGCGCATTGTGCGGACGTTGCAAAATGCATGAGACGGCCACGGTTGTGTCGGGCCAACAATATGCCGGGCTTGCCTGCAATGACGTCCATTGGCTGCGGGTGGAAGTAGCGCTTCGACCGCGCTCCGTCCTGACCCGCGCTACTTCCTATCCGGAAGCGAGCGAAACGCGGCAGGCCAAACTGAAGCCCATAGTCGGGCGTCGTGTTTCCTTTCCGTGAAAATCCCTTTCTCTCCGGTCCGCGAGTTCGAAATTGTATAATCTTTCCGCGCCCGCGGGCGTCGCTATCGCGGGCTATATCTTCGGCAACTACGAACTTGGGGATCGATTTAATTCCCAGATAAGCTGCAGCAAGGTCGTTATGTTGGCGCGCACCGGGCGTCGAATTAATGGGCCCCCACGCTCAACAATCGGTGTGATACGTGATACCGTGAAGATTGAATTTGATTCAAATTGAACGAGCTAATGGAAAGCTTATTCAATCGACGCCTCCTACACCCGATGCCTTTTTTTTTTGTTTTTTGTTTTTTGTGCGACAGAATTGAAAAAAAGCTTCGCGAAACGATCTTCGAAAGAGAGCGCGATACACGTCGTTCGAGATCTGATCGATTCGATCGTGACATCT
The DNA here is from genome assembly GCA_014825455.1 of Pseudomyrmex pallidus. NCBI lineage: Eukaryota > Metazoa > Arthropoda > Insecta > Hymenoptera > Formicidae > Pseudomyrmex > Pseudomyrmex pallidus. Next base: position 7,076 of record QVNV01002119.1, read on the forward strand.
CTGTCTCGTCGATCTTCTCGAGAAGAACGACATATCGCAACCCTCTCATCGCCACTTTGACGCGGCAACTCGAGTGGAGCGGGCGAGAGGCGACAATAACTGTTGCAAATAAAAATCCCTCGAATTGTCGCTCTTTTCCATGTAACGAAAAAAAGAAACCCTCGAGCGCGCGAAGGGTTTAAGAAAGCAGAAATTTCGCGGAAATTTCAGGAACAATAATCTCGAACGTGTTCGAGAACGTCAACACGCGAGAGTGCGGGCGGTAGATATATATATATATACGGGAGAAAGAGCTTTATCGGTATTCGTTATGCAAAGGTGTCGGCCGTCGTCGTCGCAGCCGAGATAGAGATGGAAAGAGACAGGCTTCTGCGCGCGCGAAAGGGAGCAGGGAATGCGGTTGGCGGGCTGCTTTGGACGCTAATGGCTTTCCCAACGCAAAGCGTCCATAGTCATGCTATACGTACGGTCGTCGGGAGCGATGTTAGTTATGTCAGTCCCGGGACACAAGCTGCAGAATTATACCTACCTAGATCCCGAATTCCCCACTTCGTTCTCTCGGACGGCGGCGCCGTGTTATATATGCGGAAATATATATATATATATTCGTCTCTACGCCGCGATCTCAAAGATTCGCCTAGCGCGAATGCGACTCGCTCCCCACAATTGAATTATCATGTCCGCGTAAAAACGGCTTTTATTGCGAATGTGATTGATCTCATTGACAAATTAATACGTTAATTAAATTACCGGTCGGTGCCTTGATTGGAACGCCCATACGTCAAGCGGCACCAAAGAAGCGATCGGCACAAATTGCGAGTGCGATTATTCAGCCGCGTGTGTACCAATCTGATTTTGATGTCACTTCAGAACCGTGAGGGGGTGGGTGTGTGCCCACAATCGCCGATTTAATTGATGCGACTCGCGATTTGTATTATTATGTATTTCGCGAACAACAAAAAAAAAGGAGTTTGACTTACAGTCTGCCGTGTAATTTCAAAAACAAACGGACGTCACAAAGAACACGTCGAAAAACAACGAGCGACACCTGATCATCACCTGTGACTGACTTTATTTTTGTTCTTTCTCGTTTGAGAAATTGAAATTTTTCGCGCCGTTGTGTGAATAACAACTTGTCCGGAATATTTTGACTGTCATCGCCATTCACACACGTGGACACAGGCGTGCATATTCAAGGGACGCATATGTCGCCGCGACGACTTACACATGATCTATGCCGCTCTGTCCCCATCTCTCTCTCTCTCTCTCTCTCTCTCGTATTCAACGGTAATGTAGCTCGTCCGAGACTTCCGGTATGCTGGCGGAGGACGAAAGCATCCACCAGACGCCATATGCACGAACGCGGCTGGTATAAGAGGAGAGAGAGAAAGAGAGAGAGAGAGAAACTGGAGAGCAAGATGATTCCGGACGCTGGTCGTCGTTCATCGAAATTCCGTTTAATCGCTCCGCCAACTGCGCCAGCGCGCGCTTCTATTCTAAGGATGCTTTTCGATGCCGAAATATCCGTCAGATATTCCAACAGAACTATCGATCCGCCGCGCTCGCCCCCGATATTATCGGCAACTCGACTCGACTTTCCACAACGAGCGGCTTTCCCTCTTCTTCTTGATGGGCGCATTGGTTCGCGTTTGAAGTGCGCGGCCGCATTGCCGCGTTCAATAATTCGTCATTCGGTTTTATTTGTTACGTGTGCACGTGACGCATCCTTCCCTCCCGTATTGCGCGCACACTGCGTCGCATTGCGTATATACTCGCATCGCAAAATTCCATCCTCTGACGGGTGAATGACATTTTCGTTCGGAAAAACACAGTCACGCCGATTAGCGATCCCGCGCGCGCGACTCGTCTTTGCGCGACCCGCAATTAAATCATTAACTCGCTAAACGTGTGTCGCGAAGAACAAAGAAAAAAGGCGTCGAGATGATAAATTTAAGATCCTCATTTTGCCGTCCGTTGACGGCATTAAGATTTTACGATGGGGAGCGCAGATTATTCGAAGGAAAATTGAAAGAGAGAAAAAAAGACGAATCTTTCTTTCTCTCTTCTCTTTACCGATTTACCTTTTCTTCTATCGATCGGCGCGCCGCGACCTCGCCGTAACTCAATATACACCGAGGGAAAACTTTAACGTTTCTCACGACGTTGGCTCGTAAACAAGAAAAGATAAATCTCTCCGGTAAATCCGGCATATCGAAAACTGCACCAGCCAATGTGCCGCGCCGTTCGGTTGACAAAGAGTAAATAGATTTTTTATTGCGACTTCCATTACGACCTTCTGGAGTCGTAAATTCGTCGTCTGCGCTGCGCGCGCGCACTCCGCGCCGTTTGCGCGACGAGATATTACTTTAATGCAACGTCTTAACAAGATTGTATATATGTGACCGATCTCGGACGAAGTTATACGGCGGGCGAAACGCGCGAATTTGGCTTAATGAGAATTCGTGAAATTCCCGGGATTATTGGCGAGGAGATTCTCGAAGATTAGAGCCCGCCGCGCTACAACCGTCTCCCAGCATTCAACGGGCGAAACTACTCGAAGCAAAACTTCGGCCGTTTCAGATAGCAGAAGGCGACTGACACTTGACCTTCGCTCGATTCGCTTGTCCGAAGTTTATCAAGCTCTCTCTCTCTCTCTCTCTCTCTCACACACGGATTCGCAAATGTAATTCATCGCGCCTTATTGCGAGAAGAAACTTTTTTCCCGACAAAGACGCGCACTCCGCGCTTATCCTCTTCTAATCCACGACAATCACATTCTTTTTAGAAGATTAAAAGAGATCGCTGCGCAACGTAACGTGTTATATTAATTCCAGAAATGCGGAGATAAGAAAACTAAAAAAAAAATAAAAAGTTTGACGGGCGTAAAAATCTATTAAAATATTCGATCGGCGTTAACAAAAGCGGCGCGTATTACAGAGAATTTATCCGGTGAGAGCATTTGTGCTTTTTCACTCGAATACGACATCGCGGTCCAATTACGATGAATATGATTTTAATGTCCGTTTCGACGAGAATCCCCTTGCACGATTGCATTTCCGACACGTGATACGTGCGCGCTCCTCGAAAGAAATTAATGGACGAACGGGAGGATGCAATCGTTCGCGAATCTCTCGTTTCTCTTTTTTTTTTTTTTGTATCATTAAATGCGCGCAAGATCGGAAAGAAATTAATTCTTCGTAAAAGAAAGAGAAGGAGAGAGAGACGCCAATGTTTAAAATATTGTAAAATAATTGTTGTATTTTTAAGTCGAAAAATGTGGATCGTTGATTGTGCAACCGCGCCGTCGTAGAAATGTCTGTGTGTTCTTCCGCGTTTTAATTCCGATCAATGTTTGCCGCCATTTACGTCGACGAGATGATTGAAAATATGGTAAAAATGTTTGCGAGAGAGAAGAAGGAAACGTTCGCGATGTTAAACGCTTTTACGACCTCGTAAAGATTAAACGGCGAAGAGTCGGGACTACACTTAGCGCGCTACAATGGAGTGTTTCGAGGAGGGTCGATACTTTGTTTCTCGCTGGATTGCTAACAGGTCTTACACGAAGAGAAAGAGAGAGAACGGGATCTCCTTTTAAGCAAGCGGCAGATTTTTTTTTTTTTTTTATTGCCGAGCGCGAGTATCAATAGAAAAGAGTTGTAAAAATCCGCGCACATTTTTAAATAAATCCATTTCTTTGCGCGCGGTTGTATAGTTTTATACGTTCGTGATGAGATTCACAGAGACCAGACACGACTGTTCGACAAAAATCTGCACGGTCGCGGTTCTTGGAGAAACCGATTATCATATAAGAACGTAGTAGTGAATCCCGAGTTTATTATCTGATAAGAACGTGAACAACGTTTCGCTTCTTCCTTGGTACATCTGTAAAATCGATAATTTCACTGAGCATTCACGGCATGATTCAGGGAATTGGATGGGTGGTACAAGCGGGAAACGGCGCCCGGGAAGGAAGGAAGGATCCGGAATGGAAGCGGCCGAGCCGCGAACAGGACACGAAACTTCAATATTGACTAAGACAACCCCTCCGTGTTTATCCTTGGCGCCCCCTTTCCTTTATCGTCGAGACACGGAGCCGCAGGTTTCTCCGGAGTATTATCCTTCCGGCGCATCTAGGATTCTCTCCCTTAATGTATCTCGTACCCTATATATAAACCATCGCGGATAATCGTCGCGGAGCGGATCTCCGTCCCGTTAATCGCGAATCAAAATAAATCGTCGTCGGACAATTAACGGATGAAAATTGTTCGCCAACACCGCGGTAATCGCGCGACGGACGGTCACCCAGGCTATTTTATGTTGACAGAAATAATACCGCGCTCGACAATCTCTTTTATAATCGTATAAATTCTCCTCTCCTTTGTTTTTTAACGAAATTTATTTTTTCCCATTCGCGGAAACCGCGCGCGCGCAAACTTCATGAAATTTGCTTGTGCGCGATTTATTACGGTCGAGATAAAGAGATAAAGTTTTCTCCATTCTTAGGGCAAAAATTTTCGGGCGCTATCTCATTCACGTCGCCGCACAAAACCCTTCGCCCGATTCCCACAATCGTGCGCGCGAGCGAATTTTTCGTCTCGCACAAAAGAATTCTCTTCTCGTCTCGTGAAATTTTCTTCTGCCCGCGGCGAGTCCATCGGTCCGCGGAGCGGTGCATTCTTCTAATTTACATAGGGACGATGTAACCGATTGAGGTTACTTCGTGCAGAAATAATGAGGTGCGAACGAGTAAACATTCGGAATACGAAATTCGCCGTTGTTCTCGCTCAGGAATGCAAGAGACTCGCAACCGCAAAAATTAGCGGCTTGTACTTGCAAATGATATTACGCGAGAGAAGATACGCGAGAGACGTTTTTTTAATTTTCTCAGACGTACGTAAATTTTCTGAACAACAATACATTATTTTGCACAGATTCTTTAGGGGTGTATTGCTCTCTCGCGCGCGCGCGCGCGCGTGTGTGTAAATGCACAATCAAATTAAATAATTGCATAAAACGCACTAGAAACTGTAAACGTTTTTTCTCCGTTGACATGCAAAATTTTGATCGTGAATGTAATTTAATTACGTTTACTACAGAATTTAACTAAACAACTATTGTTGACGAAACAGCCGTGACGCAATATCGGAAAGCTGAATAGAGTATTTGCTGAATTCTGTGGTGGGAGCCACAGTCAATCAAAAAGTAATTTACTTCGCAATCAGGACGAGTCTACTGTATAATAATTTCATAAGTGCAATGTATATACATTGCCGCGCGTAACATGTAACGATAATGTCACTTTGAATTCTGCGACAATTAAATTGCACTTCAGCGCACAAGTGTGTGATTTATTTCACAGTCGAACACAGTCAGGAAAATCATTTTTTAGCTTGAGTTTGCGCCCCGCACTTATGTAGTTTAGTTTTATATACACTCTCTCACAAATTATTTATTTATTCTATCAAAAAAAATTTAAAACGTTCCATAGGTAACGTTTCTAGTTTTTCATTTTTTTTTTTTTTATCTAAATATCTCGAAAATTCGCATCGAAAACTGTTGTATCTTCGATACGTTCGTTCGCGACATTGCTGCTGGCTGGCTTTTAATCGCATATTCTCGCGGCGCGGCCGCAGCTCGGCTCTCGAAATTGTTTTTCTCGCCGCGCTTGAAAATCCGAACTTGTCAACAAAAAGAAACGAAAGAAAAAAACTGCGCGTGTGCACCGCGGCGTTACGCACATGTGACTCACGAAAGATTGTCAGCGAGCAATTGTTGCCGCGCGGCGGCGTCTAGTTGTTGTTACAATTATAACTTATTCCGTCCGCGCGCCGTTTGGCCGCTTTCGAAATAACATTAACCTCCCGCGCGGCCATAAAAAACAAAAAAAAAACAAATAAAAGTTACGCTCCGCGCAATATCGGCTTATTAAAGTACTGCGAGCGATAACAAGTATCGTCGAGCATGCACGAAACGTGCCTGGAATGGCGTCGCCGCCGCCGCCTCCGGCGCGGTCGAATTTCTGGACGTGCATCCAGAGTCGCACGTATATAAATCCTCCCGCTCTTCACCCTTTCTCATTTCCCTCCCGAAACCACGCGCGAATAGTTCGTTACCGAAAAGACGGGAAGGTGAGGGGGGAAGGTGGCGAATATTTCAACGTGTTGCGCTAATTAGTAAAATCGCGCACGCGTTGACGATCGCTCGCGACTAGGTCGCGTTCGCATTCAGAGACGTCATTCGACGCTCTAATAATAAAAGCGTATGCGCGACGCGACCGAACGAATAATTGTTATCGCGAACTACTTGGATTAATTAATGAGAGCGACCATTAATCGGTCGCGCGAGTAGTACAGGACGCGTGATCTCGCGTTCTTCTCGCGGTAATGAGGTTGACGTGACGCGCGAACGCGCCGTCGGAACAAGTTCTACAGGGAACGGCGCGTCATTTCGGCTTGTTTTGACATTTATCCGCTCGCACGTCGACATATAATTCGGCGCGTTGCGCGAATTTGTAACGTGGTTGATGCGGTTTATTGTTACTGATATCGATCGCGCGTTTATACTCGGCGTCGAGGGAAATGCGCGCGCGCGCGCGTGTGTGTATGCGCAGCAGCGTCGTGTCTCGCGTGTATTTCGCGAGACGATTTGTTTATTTATTTCTTGTTGCACGCTGGCGGTTGTGCCGTAATTAAGAACGCGGCAGCGTTCAAGCTGCTGCTGCAGTCAGAGAGGAGAAAATCACACTCACAGTAATGAGCCTTAAGTTAATGCAGTCCTCGTTCTACGCGAGTTATTTTTACGCTTAATTGATTCGACCTTAATCGGCGGATTCAACGTTTCGGCGTTAATTTTTTTTTCTTTTTTCTCAATGCACGGAATCACAGGACCGGTTTGCGTCGAGCCACGGCGCGCCTCGGCGCGCCCGCAGGGCCGCGCTAATTCAACGCTAATTAATAGTAACCCTCTCGATAACTCGATGAACCCTCGAATCTCCTCTGAGAGGGCCTCGACCAACCCTCGCATACTCTCCAACCACCACTCCTCGCTCTTTGTCCCGAGGTTGCGTCGCTAAAATCTCTACGGACGCCACCGTGCACGTAACACACACACACACACATTCGACCAAAATAAATATTTTATAATAAATTGTCAATCTGATAAGTAACAAAACTGCGATCTTTCCTCTTACAGTCAGATGCGCGCTAATTTGCGTGGAAACAGATTTGCGTGAAGTTTTTTCACCGCGATACGACGGGTTGTATCTGAATTCAAGCTTCACAAAAAAAATAGTCTCCATTTTTATCTTCTAGGGTAATAAGTCGGTATCACATCGCGGCAAAGCGCGCGGCCGCATATTTCTCCACCGAAACTCCGCCGAGCGTGATCTTCCGTCGGGAGAGCGAATCTCTCTCTCTCTCTTCTTCCACGTGTTTTTCATTTCCTTCTCTCATAATACCGTCCGCGAAGCGCTCGGGCGATTTCTCGACGCTCATTGTCGCGGCGAATTCTTGCCGCGCGCGATTTTCAATAACGTGTCTAGCCAGCTACAGTTTTTGTCGACAGTTTCCGCGCGCCACACACGTACAATACATACATGCACATCGCATGTTCGCCACCGCACACACGATACCAACACACCAGCGTGAGATAGCGCGCGCGACGTGTGCCAAGCGGACGAGAACAGTTGAATTTCCAGCGACGTTTTAATGCTCGCCGCTTCGTGCGCCTGCAATTCGTTCGACTTTTATAGAAAGGAAGATTTACGAGGATTTTAGCAGCGCGCGGACGAAGCCCGCGTTCCTGCCGCTCCTGACACGTCGAGGAAACGAAACGCGAGGACGATGAACGACACACGCGTCATAAACAACTCTTTTCCCGCCGTTCTGATAACGGCCGAAAGGCGCTCCCGCGTAACTCTCTTATATTCGTTGTCGCTTCGCGCGACGCGAATTTTCCGAGTGAACATCGCGCGATCGCGAACGGAAAGAAGGATCGAATTGGAGAGGAAACCGTCTAACGGATAATATTTTTCTGACGGATTCGCGCGAAACAAAAAGTAGAGAAAAAAAAACTAGAACCATCTTTCTTTATATCCGGAATTATATATCCGGCGACCATCTCTTTTTCGACCATCGAACTTTCTCTCTCTCTCTTTCTCTCTGTCTACATTCCCCAAGAGGGAAGACTTTCTTATTTCAAGTTCTTTTCCGAACTCGGCTGGCTATGTGTCATAAAGAATATTTAATGTTCTGCTGAGACCACGAGACCTGAATCACAATGGCTTCCGTATATTTTCGGCTCGTATATAGTCATCGGCCATTATCCTCAAACGTAGGATTTTGAAAAACTATTGCGAGAATTTGCTTTTCGAGATCGCGGACCGACGTCGATCTGGGACCGACCTTCGTATATTTTTTTAAATTTCGAACTTTGTTTTGTTTTTGTTTTACATACCGCAGCTTTTTGTTGTCACAGCGACTTGTGAAATCGGAGCGACTTAATTCTCAGAACTGTGTTGGAAAATCGCCAATTGTGCCTTTTTGGAATCTCGTGTGTGACTCGAACAAGCGATAGTATTGTACAATTGAATCATAGTTCGAATTTAATTCAGAAAAATTATCGAGGTGTTGTACAGCAAAGTAAAAAACTCTATCGATATCTGAACCGTCAATTCTCGGAAGATCCCGCGAGCGTCTTGAAGACACGCGGAACATCTCAACCATATCATCGAATCATGCAAGTTTCCATTCTCATCGATACCGTCCACAGTCGGAGCACCTGCTTGAGTTTACAATTAGTGCGTCGCGCGGAGTTTTAAAGAACGTCGAAAGAAGAAAGCATCCACAGTCTTCAGACATCTGAGAAACACCGATGAGGATATCGAATCGAGCGATCGTCACTTGAGATCGTCGCTTTGTCTCCTAACCGGCACTCGAACGAAGGGTTTTCCGATCTCGCAAGCAGCTATCGCGCTAAACGCACCGCCGATCGTCATCGCTAACGTCAGTGATGACAGCAGTGAGGTGGCGATCGGGCCGTGGTGTTAAGCTCTCGCCGGATAAATGTGCGCGATGTACTACTACGCCAGCAAGCTGACTGCGGCGGCTCTAAGCGGCGGCGGCCTCCTCGGGGGTGGAGGTGGCGGCGCGAGCGGCAGCGGCAGCGGCGACGGGGTCTGCCGTTGCCATGAGGCCCAAATGGATCAGCGCCCCTCGCCGAGAAGAACAACGACCCCGCAACCGGCGCAGCTGGCGCGGCAACATCCCCCGCCTCGCGCCTCGCGCGTTTACACCCCTTCCCTCGACCCCACCACCACCGAACACGTTGTCATCGAACACCCCCGGCCCAATCACTACCACCGTCACAGGACCAAGCACAAGGTACGTGAAGACACAGACGAGTGCGTTCGAGACATCGGCGCTTGTAACGTATTTATTATTAGGAGTAAAGTCAAAGTTTGTGCCGGTCCAGGGGGAGGGGAGTTTTAAAAGTTCATAAATGAAGTTCTCTTCAAACTAGTTCGTGTAACGCGGAATTTTAATGTTGCTTGAAACTTTTAAACGCGAAGAAAGCTGATTAAAGCTGACGCATCGCTCGGAGAGAAAGAGAGAAAGAGATCAGATCTTATAGCTTATTCAACAACAACTCGTCGCTCGCAGTTCGAGTCTACTTTTTCAATGAAGTTCTCGGTTATTTATGTTATCGCGTACGAGTTGTCGGATCGTTCTATTTTACGATCTAGTTTATAGAAGCGCGTCTGAGCTCTCTCGTGAGAAAATTGAACGAAATACCGGAGCGATCCGATCGTGCAGCGCGAAGACCTTCGATCCGCGGGACTCACGCGCTATTTCGATCGGCGAATTCGAATAATGTCGAAGAACCACACACAACAGAATTCCACGATTCTACGCAAGTCTCACATTATTGGAGTATCAGCGGTTGTTATCGAAGCGCGGCCGTCTCGATATCGTGTGTTTCCTAACTTCGAAACACGCTCCCCTAATCGGCAAACTTCCAGTCGGTCGATCGGACTGTTTTGCGAGAGGCTCGATTGTCAAGCTTCTGATCGAATTTGCGTATACAGTTTCATAGCCCGTCCGAAAAGTTTCCTCGTAATTTCACTTACGTATATACTTCGAAATTCGATTAGCGGTGAAACGCGTGGAATTACTCCGCTTTGTTGAAGACGCGCGCGCGTGAATATATTTATTAAACAAATTAGCAATAAGAGAGAGAGAGAGAGAGAGGAGAGGAGAGGAGAGTTCCGTTGCATTTGCGCGCGCTAATACAGTTAGATGGGCCACTAGACCGAAACTAGAAATCGATCGCTCCCGCGTAGAGTTAATCTCCATCGCGTCACGGGCTCTGATAAACTCGGTCCGGAATTCTCGATGGAAGTAACACAGATGCTCGGTGGAAATTAATCTCCCGGGCGAGGCCAGCGATCGCGGCCTCCGAAAGCCGGCAAGATGCCTCGTGGAACCGAAATAGAGGGATCCTATCCCGAGGTCCCGAGGTTTATCTATGCTGATCTGAGGGAAAGCTGCAACATCGATATTTCTCTCGCTGCTGCTCTCGAGTTTGCGCAAACGTTCTCGCGGGCTTTATAGCAACATCAATCGCTCTCCATATTCATCATTTGCGCTACATTATTTTACATTATTTTATAAATTTTCACGTTTCAGATATACGAGAGAGAGAAATATATATACGTACGTATATATTATACACGTTGCACTGTTTAACATTCGGAGGTAGAGAGTGCGTACACACGCGCATGTGTAATGAGGGCTCGGTTAGAGAGACGAGAGGTTACACCGCTCGAAATATAAATCGTGCCTCACGGGACAATACCGGATATTAAACACCGAATGGCAGCGTCAAACGTCTCTAATTAGCAGATAAACGATATCGATCCTTTGATCTGACGTGCGTAATAACATCCGCCGGGCGAATCACCTACATTTCCCTATTGCATTATCGCAACATCAAAGTACCCCGAACGGCTGGCACCGCGTTGCGATATTCTAGAATACCCCGCCCCGGCCTGTGAATGTCGCGGTAAAAGTTTTAATTAAACGCGCCGTTTGACACGTCGATACAAGCGCCGTGTGTTATTACCTTTGTCGCCTTCTTCGCTTACACTAATCGTGTAACGCAAGAATTGTGTTCACGCGAGCCCTTCTCGTGTCAATTTCCCATTTCTCCCGGCCTGTTATCTTCGTTATTTCATCGCGAGTTTTTAATTAAGTACCGGCACGCGACATTTTTATTTTTTTTTTCCGAGAGGTGATGAGATCGACGAAAAAGTCTCGACTGCCTTTCGCAGTCGAAAAACGCTTTTCTTTTATTTCTTTTTTCTTTTTTTTTTTAAGGAATGCGATTAGCGCGACGAGCTCCGCGAGGCAATTAATTTGAATCGCACCGTCTCCCAAGGAGACGACACAGCCTCCGCTAATTTAATTTTAATTTTCGCGACCGCACTCGGTCTTCCTCTTCAGTACCGGACGGATGTGCAAACAACCGGAAGGATAATAGAAAATTATTGAATCAGAAATGTAACGGCAAATATTGTTTCGTTTTTTTTTTTTTTCCACAATGTTTTGTTCTCATTATCGTTCAAATCAGATCGGAGTTTTTCCGCGCGTGCGAATCGTAGTGGTTTTTGTTTTTTTTTTTTTTTTTTTTTTTTTGAGGAGATTTCTGCAAGCGCAGGACTTTCTCGCGCCCAAAGCGAGGAATCAGCGCGAGCTTTTTATTTGCGACTCGAACGCAGATCAAAAGCCACGATCTTCGTTTGTCGACGAAGGAAAATTTCACGACACGAATCTCATTTGTTCTTCCTTCATTTCACTAGACTCGCAAAAAAAAAAACGTCAACCACACGCCCTACTGAAACGTTTTCGATTTTAACGTAACAGCGGCGATAGCGGGGAAAACAAAGGGCGGAGTTTCTCATCGCGCGCGCGCGCACACACATTTCACGTGAACGTAATAATTTGCGGTCCTAGTTGACGGTTTGTCTCGCAGAAAAAAAAATACAAAAATTACTTCTGACTGAACCGAAATGATTTTAATATGAAAACGTGATTGCAATTCTACGCCGCATTCGCTAACGAGTTTTCTGGTTTTCTAAAGTTTGCGCGTGTAACCAGTGAGAAAAGCGCGCGAAACGCAGAATTAAAATCTAACACACACACACACACACACACACATACACATATCCACAAACTGGCTCTTCTGCGGCACGTCATACTGAAAATTCGTGACTGCTCGCGCGTTACGCGCGTTTGCCGCGACGTTGAAAATACGTCGTTAAAACAACACGTCTAATGACTATTGGCGCGGCCAGACAGAAACATACCGTATCCGGATACAAGAGTAAAAATACAAACTCGCACAGCGGATATAAATACACGCACGTATACGAGAGAGAATGAAAAAATTTTGAGTTTTTTTCTCTATATACAAAAAAAAAAAAAAAAAAAAAAATTTATCGAGAGAACTCCGGAGAGAGGAGGAAAAAAACAGCCTCACTTTAGAGGAGAGAACAAACCTCACACAAAAATATTCGCGTGATAAAAATGTAAACGCGAAGTAATCGAATTGACGCGTTAAATGACGATCAAAGCGAGCGAAATAATTATTTTGTTATATTCCGACAGAATGCAACGTTGTGTTTTTCCTTTCCCCATCTCTCCTCATCCCAAATGTTATTCCGCGTATATCGCTTTACATATCATAACTCGACAGACATCTCAAACGCGAGATATTGCATTCTGTTGGCACATCGCGGAACGCAAACGTCATGGATCGTTTCACCGGCGAAACGTTGTGCTCGCGCGCGCGCCGTCGAGCGAGTACTCGCCGCTTTGAGTACGTCAGAAACTGCACAAGTGTTGCGCACCGAGGGTATAAAAGTTTTAAGCCGAGACAGGCAGGTCGGTCGACGGGATATCCGGTCCCTAGCGGCTGCCTCTGCGCTTCCCTTTCTTTTCCGTCTCTCTTTTTACCTCTCTTCCGTGTTCTCTCAAAATAGCGAAATTTCCTTCGTACATACGCGAAGCGTCTCTGTATACTACACACACATACACATACGTTTCACACGTGCACGCCCCGTCGTCTGCACACGGGGACTCGCCCTGTCGTCTACAGGATGTTTCGGGATTCAACGGGTGATAAAGAAACGGGTATAACAAACGTTCCGATAAAAATGTTGTGCGCGGGACGGACACATTTCCTTCCGAAAGAATTCGCGAAGACGAGTCGCGCGAATTATATCGCGCAATTCGTGCGGATTATAAGAAGAGAGTGACAATTCCGCGCGCGCGCATTTTTGTCGTACCTTATTCCCGAGCGAGTTTCCTCCCGCTAACGTCGAATCAAAAAACGCGGAGGTTGCGGCGTGTGCACCGCGCGGAAAAACCTGCCTGAAAAGATAGACTCGAGCGCCGCTGAAGCGCTCTCTTTCTCACACAATAGCGTACCGAGCACAATGAACACGCGGATCGCGAGAAATCACGTTCCTCGTGTTGCCGCTTCGCGGATATAAATAAATACCACGATATGTACCGCCGAAATTCAGCCGACTTCGCGCCGCGTGCAACTTTAGCGAAAACTTTGTTACGTTTGTTCGTCATTTACGCTCATTTCTCAACTCCCGATGTTTGAGCACATCAAGTTTGCAACTGTAATCTTGTTTTAGCAACGTCGGCCTGAAATGAGCCGAAGAGTTCGCCATCCAACTTACTTACATCATTAAAAGCTTAATTTGCCACAATCTCTATCCGTCGTCGGCTCGAGCCGACGATGTTTCGCGTGTAAATTGCGCTCTTACGCGTGAAATCACTCGAAGTTATTTAACTATAAATTTTGTACATGTAAACTAATTTTTTTTTTTTGTACTGCAACATATGACGCGGAATAATTGATCTGCCGCGGGGGTGAGTTTGGCGAAACTCTCGAGCGTAAGAAAATCTCGCTCGAATGCAAATTACTTCATCGGCTCGTGCGCAAAGTCTAACGAAGTTAACGCAAGAGCCGCGCGGTGTATAATGTTCCTCAACCGGGCGAAAGTTACTCCAATTTATTGTGCGGACCTTCCCTCGGTGTTAACGCGATGGCCGCGTGTGTGCGTGTAGGTATTACACATGTGTATGATACATCGTCGTGGCGTAGGGATCGATCGCGGGAACATCGGCGGAGTTAATTGCTGGCTCGTTAATTACTCGTCTGGATTTAGCCGCGAAGGATGGACGGACGGCGGACGCGTCAGTCAGCTGCGTCGGAAGATCTAAATTCATTTAAGCGCGATTAAAAACAGCGCGTGCGAGATAATTGTGCGGCGCGTCGTGATTTGAAGCAATCCTTTTAACTGATTATAGCGTGCGATCTTATGTGGAGCGAAGTTGAGTTAGATGTTGGTTACATGTTCATCAAGTAGATTGTGCGCACGGAAAAAAAAATGAAGTTGCTTCGATTAAGAGGGTCCTGGACCGTCTTGTTATATTATCTTGTTATATTGATTTACAATTAACATCAAAAATTTTTGTTACATTTTTGATATATTGAAAAGTCTCCGAAATTCATTTGATTATTTTCTTTTAATCTAAAAACACCTCGTAATACGAATTATTTCGATCGGTAATAACAGGACGGTCCAGGACCCTCTTAACCCTTGGAGGCATTTTTTTTTAAATATTGTAGATTTGCTGTTTAAACCTCACAAACACATGCCGTGTATCTTATGCAAATTTATGGTGGTGATTCAGAGCCACTATAGTGGCTGCCGGTGCTCTAAGGGTTAAGTCGACGTAACGGGGTGCAGCAAAAAACTAAAAATAGTTCATTCAATTGCGCAACTGCGAGTAATTTAACGTCTAAATTCTTAAAGCAACTATACGCTGTGCGGAGTTCCATAATATTGACGTTGCATCAACGATAGATATATATTTCAATCAAACTGATGCTGTGTTGGTTCAACATCAAGTTTGTGCAAAGGGTAATAAAATTGTTTTTGCGATTTAAATACGCGGGACTATCTCTCTCTCCGTGCGGCGCTTTTTCTCTCACTTAACGTAACCAAATGGTAGCAGCAGCAGCTAGTTGTAAGGGCGACAAAAAACGAGGGCTAATGAAGCGTCGTAAAAGCGCGCTGCGCGTTTGTCTTTCTCGTTATCGTCGCAGTGCGACGTTGCAGTTACGTCGATAACAGAGTGGAATCGACGTAGTAAGAGGATAATAACGAGTTCTAAAGCCCGCCGATAAATCGTCTCGACGTTTCTTGCCGTCGTTTCTCGGCCGCCGAGAGGAAGAAGTTCGAGATGGTCGTCGGCGAAATTTTCTTTCTCGATGTGCGCCCGTTTTCCCTTCCAAAAAAAGACTCCCATCGACCCCTAAAACCAAAAAAGCACCGGACTATATTCCCTTCTTTCCGCGCGAAACGACCGTTGTCCGACGAAAGTTTGTTGAATAATCGCGCGAAAGTTCACGGGAAAACGACAAACTCCTGTCCCGCGCGGGGGGAAAAAAAACGTCTCTGGACGAGGCGTAATTGGTGTGTTCTGGGAGAAGGAAAGTTTCGTTCGTTGGTCGAAACAAAGTGAATTCGAAGAGGATATTAGACACCAAACACGACTACGTACGATGTAAAAAGCCGCGTAGTAATTACACTGTCTGTCGGTTAGTACTACGTATCTTGAGCACGCTGAAGTTATACGAGAGGGCGAAACGCATTCCTCGCGTAGTATTCCCAACTAGGGTATAATACAAAGTACTTACTCCGGCAATTCCGGCGTTAATGAAAATTTGAGTGAATGCATTTTGATTAGATGTAATGAATTTTTGCACCGTGCAATTACAAATTTGTGTCGCTCTTCTCTCTCTCTCTTTCTCTCGCACTCGCAGTTATTTGAAAAATTGCATAATTAAGGGAAACTCACGCTAAAATTAATCGTCTAATTTTTTTAATTACAATTATCGCTCTCGTTGGTAATATAAGCGTGTTTGGGGCGGAGAGAAAGAGAGAGAGAGAGAAAGCTGCTTGTAACTTTATTACAAATCTCTCAGAGACAGGTTCATTTCGTTATCTGCTTTTATATTCCGCATTCGTAGCCGTTCATTAGTTCTCGTTGACGTTTGCGTATGGTAAACACACGCTCTCACACGCGATTTGCATTTCTCCACTTTTAGCAACGCGTCGTTCTTGACGAAGCTCTCGAGTGTTTCAAAATGGAAATTTTTTATTCCTGTCGCGAGTTAAAAAAAAAAAAAAAAAAAAGAAAGGAAATATTGCAAACGGCTGACGCACGCACACACACTTTCGTTCGTTATACGTGTGTGTGTGTTTTTTTTTTACGCTCAGAATGTACGACTAAATTAAACACACGTAGTTTCCCCGGGACGGGGAAGGGAGGGGGTGTATTCCATTTCCAGAGCGTACATCACGGGGAAAAGTCTTTCATAAAGTAAGAGAGAACGTAAAATGACAAAACCAGAGACATTTATTTTTCAATGAGATATGTCTGTGATAACAGACGTGACACGCACCGGCGCGTTGTAACACTACGCGCGGAAAAATGTAAACTGCGTGTACAAAACGCAAAAACGCGCGCGCGCGTGTGTGTCAAAGAAAGAAACCGAGTTTATAAGCTTATTATAAGTCACGTACACAAAAACTCAAAGAACGACAACGGCACTAATTACGGCCGTGAAAGGAAGATTAAACCGCGCGTTGTAACACACGTCGCATTTTCCGACAAATTGCACACATGCAAATATTGTCAAACGGATTATTGCAAATTGTTGATAAAGCAAATAACTGAAACGCGTTTCTGCTCACATTGTTGCAATTCTCCACGTTTCAACGTGTGTGTTTCAACGACAATTGCAAAAGAGGAATAATATATTTCAGAGAGAAAGAGAGAGAGAGAGAAATGTAAACTTTTCATACATAACTAACAATTGGAACAATTGACGAGTGCGGAGAGCTGATTTGTCGCCTCCTCGCTTTATCGCGGCGGAGAATTTCATTGTTCTCGACGCGAGGATTCACATGTGTGCGCCCCGCGCGAGTGGCCGCAATAATTGCGTAGAGGGTGTGAACGAGGGTTGATGGGGATCGCAGCAGAGAGTTCCTTTGAGAGGAACGCGCGCATTGCTCGCAGCTGATACGACGACGACGACGATGACGACGACGACGACGGCCCTTGGGTAGCCTGCTTTGAAGACAAGTCATTATAATCAAGTCGAGTGCAACTTAGTTAACGGTATCAAACCCCGAGTCCCGATGGCGTGTCTCGTGCACTGGCGTGAGAATGCGACGAACGAGACAACCGGGACGCGACGTTACGATACCCGATGGCGACGAGAGCAGCTTCGCCTTACGGCTACGAGGCTCGGTCGCGCGCAAAGTTTCGCCATTATCTTCCGCGAAGCATTTCCATCCCTTTCCCCCGGTGTCTGCACAAAGCTCCGATATCGTTACACGTAGATTCCGACACGTCGGATCGTCTCGCCCGTTTTGTCTCCGTCACGACGAGCTTTAGCATTCCGACAAGAGTTTCCACTTGCGCTATATTTTATTTTAAATATAATAACGTTTTGTTATATTCGATGCGTTTTACGGAAATAAATTCTCTCGCGTTACATCGATCGCAATTATCCGCGAGCAATGTGCGACACTTCGGACAAGCAAAGACACTATTAACGCGAAGCAGTTGAGACAGACGATATGTACGGCGCGTAGAACAAACGCGCGCTTGCCGATCAATACGTATCCGCGCGCACCAACTTGATACAGAAGACAGATGGATGTTCGCGCGGAGCAAATTGCCGAGACGACGGATAATCCCACTTGCTCCCGCAGGTCATCACCTTTCCATTTCGCCTTCTATAACCGGTTAAACAATACCAACTAATTAAAGATTCGACGGGTAACTGCGACGTTCCGCCGCGTCGTCGGGCGTTCGGGAAATCGAGAAACTCCGGAAAACTTTTGATTGCTAAGCACAAGGCTGAATGAATGAGACGCTTCTTCTCGGCGATCATCTCGGCGAGCGAGATGTAAAAATACGGAAAAAAAAGGAAGAAGCAATTCCGAGTTTCATCTGTTCACGCATTTACAAAAAAAATATTCGCGAAGAGAAAAAACTAATTTTCGGTCACTTTTTAGAAACTGCTTTTCCAAATTTAAATTATTTTAAAACTGTTCTAGTTTCAATCGCCAAATACAATTAAATTAGCTGGTGTTTCCGAGAATTTAATTTCAACTTTTACGCGAAGAGAATTGATGCTGGTATCGCGGATTCACATATTTTATGCAAGCTAATTTTTTTTAGTCACCATTCTCTCGCATTACCTAACCGCGAGACTTTATTTCGGTATTTATCGACCCGTTCGTGCTCCAATTCTCTTAATAATCATTGCCGTCGTCCTTTGTGTTCTCCCTCGCGTTCTTTGGAAAAATATCGGTCTTGGGAAAAATCTGTTTCATCTCGCCCAAGGGCCCAACTCGTTCCATCGACGTTGTATCGCTGTGAAAAAAGAACGCCGCGACGTCAACAGGATTTTTAATCTACCGGTCGGCGTTCAATTTCAAACATCGATGGCGCAAACCGAAGAGAGGAATGTTTTTTTTTTTTTTTTTTTTTTTTTTTTTTGGTCATTTTGTCTTAAAATTGTCCCGCAAATTTGTACGTTTTTAATTAACAATAAAAGGTAAATTATCGAAACTCAATACTTTTTCAATACTTTTTTTTACGATAGAAGAAATATTTCAAACGTTATTAATAATTTTTATGATTACGAGTTAATTTATTCCTCTTGGTGTTTCATATAAATTCTTATACCAAGGAGAAAACTGTTTAAAGTTGGATGAGTCTGTATCTCTTCTTCAATTCGCGCGAACGCAAACCCCACACAGTTAATCGAGAAAACTTATTCGATTACCCAAAATACGTTTCTGTCATTTTGCCTTTTTGTCTTCCACAAAGCCGTAGAATAGATTAGTATTAAATCACATTTGTGTTGGCCGCGGATGGCTCGATTTTCTCAACACAAAATCGAAACCGCGCGCTATTAATGTTTTATTAATTCATATATTGTGTATGTTGTGTACTATATCAGGGATATTTCCGCGTATAAATTATTAGATTTACCTCGTTTTGTGGAGCTACCTGAAATACGAACCGGTGAACGTTGTAAATCAGTATACGCGGTTGGTCGTGCGATCTTTCATCATGTAGCCCATGAATTTTGCAATTCATATTTCACTCGTGGTTTTTTTTCGCGAAAGACAAAGAGAGAAAGAGGGGAGGATATTGCAAAAAAAACGAGATGGGAGCCTGTTCATCATTGGGTCTAGGCACAAAACTCGCGGCAAAAAAAAATCTGTTACGAGCAATTGCGCGGCGGTGGCTACAAAATGCTGGACGGGGAGGACCGATCCAGTCGCTGACTGTCGGTCGATTTTTTCGAATCGCCTCGTAAATATTTGTTGTTACTCGAAAGCGTCGTTGCGCAACAAAAAAAACTTTGCGATTGCCCGGAACGACTGACAAAAAAAAAAAAAAAAAAAAAAAATTCATTATTTCGCTCTCGTGACGGAGAAGAGGGCCGCGCCGGCCATTCAAAGCCCGGCCCGGAATATAATGGAACGCGTCATAAATGAAAACTGTCCAGCACATCCTGAAGTTTACGCTCAATCCCCATTAATTTGCCGCAATTACTTGCGGAGCTTTTGTTTCACGGAACAAGGACAACCTTGCCGTTGTCGAATAATAACGATGCTTATTGTTATTGGTATTGTTAATGTGATCGGTGTTGTGATACGGTTTATTATTATTATTATTATTATTGTTATTATTATTATTATTATTATTATTATTATTATTATTATTATTATCTTCCGCGTGGCGAGGAATAAATACATAGGTAATGCGAATGATGTGTCTATTTATGTTAATTAAATATTATGAGACCCGCGCATTTATAGTGTATTATATGTATATTATATCACGCACCATTCGCATGTATTCAAATCCGCCGTATCGGAATATAACCGATGTAATAACGACATTATGAGGGACACAATGGCTGAATTAATATGTCAAAATCCTAATTTGTGATTCGGCACAGTTTATTTTGTTTTTGTTGAAAAGTCACGCGCGCTATTTTAATAATACAAGTCAACGATGTTACGCAAAAGTGTCCGGTGGATAAAGCTATTTCGTTATCAACCCGATGGCTGGCGCCGCGCCAACGATCAATCGATCTTCCAGCTTAGACACGTCGACAAATGGATGACGAGAGAAGGGATGACGGTAAACTTGAAATTCTGGCGTCGCCGCTTCAAACGCTCGAACGCTCATAAGCAAGAGGTTGATGTGTCCAAAAGATTTTTTTTTCTTTTTTGATTGATAGGTTCACAACAACTGCCGCTTGTGCGTATCGCAGGCAATTTCGAGTTTTTTTTTTTATTAAAACGAATGACTCGCCATTTTTTTGACCTCACAAGGCACGTTCGAGTGTCAAAGGCGCGACGTGAATTCAACTGAGAGCGGCGTTTTGTAATTCGTGAAAAAAAAAAAAACTTTTGGTTTTCCAGCTTTGTAGAAATCGTCGATGATATTACGATATCGATACGTTTGCGAGAGATTGCTTTAGAAATTGCTGGAGAACCGCGTGTTATATCGCAATCGGAATAAAAGCTTTTTTGCGATGATTACATTTTTGAATCTTGAAAGGGAGAGAGAGAGCGCGCGCGGATTGTAGGTAATTTGCTATCGAAGTGATAAAATTTGATTTGGCCGCACAATGGCCGCACACAATGCCGGACACATTAATTTTTACTCCGTCCCGTAAGTAAGCGAGTTTATATTTTAGCAGCAATGAATTCTCAAGGGAAGAGAGAGAGTCGATCGATGAATGCGCCAGATGAATGCGTAGGAGGACGCCGGCGTCGACTCCTGAATCTCGATTCAATGTGGTATTCCGGCCGCGAATAAGAAACGGATGACGTGAGCGGGCGATCCATAATGTTATTTCGCGATTGGAAATGCGACATGAAAAAGAAGAAAGTGGCGGAATGGTTTGAATACATTTGCGCTTTCAATGCTATTTCAAGCGCGACGGCCTCCTCCTCGCCTACTCTGCGTATTCGCACCGTAAAACTCGGAAGTTTTTCGCAGTTTTTGGCGATTCCCCGTGTCATTGTTCCGCTGATTTACGACATTAGGAGAAGACGCGAAACGTCTTGAGGCAGAACGGATCGACTCTTCGACAACATAATCTATCAATTAAGACGTGAATGGAAGGCGGCGCGAGAAGTCTGTGTGCGCGTGGATAAAGTAGCGAATATTCGATGGGGAAGGTTCGCAAGAGCCTTCACACGCTTCCACGTCGCGTTTGTTTGCGCAGAGTGATGAGAAAAGTGGTTATTAAGAAGGGACGGGGATAGGATTTCTTCTTCGAGGAGAAGGACCGCCGACGTTACCCGCCAACGAGGGAATGAAAAAGCGCGGGGGCGAGGCTATCAGAGCCCACCCCGCGGGTGAATGTCGGCGAGGGAAAGGCCGCGTGCGCCGCTATCGGAAATTAGGGTCTACCGGGGGGAGGAGAGAGAGGTTAATAGACACGTCAAACTGCCTGATAAATTGCAGCGGCAGGGGACTTCGTGCTACTCGCATATTCCGACCTTGCGACTCCTCGCCCAGCAGACGTTGTGCTTCATGCAGATAACGAGTGCTCGTTATCAACATTTTTCTTTTTCTTTTTTTTTTTTTTTTTTTCTTTTTTTTTTCCGAGCCGCCCTGTGACTCCGTGGCTCGCGTCTTCCGACCGCGTGTTCGCTGGTGAATGTTACAATTGGAAAAAAAAAGAAAACAAAAAAACCCTCCCTCCAGTGGTACCAGAATGTTACGGTACGCTGTGATTAATCATTAATGAGCTACTTCGTATCTTTGCTTTCACGTCGTAATGCGTTCATCGATTTTGGAATTACCGCGTGATCAAGGGTGGAGAAGACGGACGACGGGGGTAGTAGTGCCCGGTCGTTGCATGATAAATTACATTTGCGCCGGGCCCGAACTGCGAATGGCTATTTCGCGTAAAATCGAGCACTTCCCTCTCGTGAAAGCTCTTCTGGCGTTTTGGCCGAACTGGAGTGGAGGGTGGGGATCGTGTCGCCGTGTTAACGATTAATAAGACGTTTCGCCAAGTGCAACGCACTCGAATCGAACGGAACCCCCGTGTACCGCCCGCACTAGATCATTGAGTCCCGCAAGATATAGCTCACAAGCGAGCCATTTATCATTGCCAGATATACGCGGGGGCTATCGATCGCTTGTTAAACCGCGTTAAACTGTTCCCTGTCAATCCTGTAACGCCAAGTTATCTTTTATTGTATTGTGCTTATTTACGTTATCTCCCGCGACGAGTTTATTTGTCAACTTCGAGTAATTATTTTTTTTTTTCAGTTGTTAAACAATTATCTAATCCAGTCGTCTCTTCTATAATCTTCAGCGCGCGCGCGGAAATGTTTTATTTTTATAAATAAGCGAGCTTTGAAAAAGAAATTACAAGAGAAAGAAAGAGAGAGAGAGAAACGGCAGAGAGACTCTTTTGCTATTTCGTGTTATTTCCGTTTCTCACTCGCATGATTGTGAAGTCGCTAACGAGCGCCATTCAATCCGACGTCTTCAACGACAGTTTATTGTACAAATGTTACCGCCTATACAGCCGCGCACAATGAGCGCGTCGATTTTTTTCTCTTTTTCTCGCCTGAATATAATTGCGAATCTTGTTATCTCGGGAAGACAGTTGCAGTTTTTTTCTTATCGGGATCGTCAGTCGCTAACTTTATCTCTTATTGCATTAACATGTCGTCCGACAACGAACCGCAACAACTCCCGCCGGAGGGGAAAGAAGGGGAAACCTCTCGCGCGCGCGCGCGCGCGCGTGAGTATATATACCATGCGGTTTCATCCCTGCTCTCTCTCTCTCTTTCTCTCTCTCTGGGTGTCCATTCCCAAGGGATTAATTCATCGAGTCTCTCGGGAGTGAGTGCGGTTGGCGTGTAGCAGGCGCGGCACAGGCGCGATATTCCATTATAGAAAAATATGCGGGCGAATTTGCATGGCGGATCTTTATTGTTCGCAGAATGCCCGGTCTTTATTATCGCTGGAGAAGAGACTTTGCGAGAGGGAGAGAGGGAGAGAGATAGAAAGCCGCGCGTCGTACTCTGTTCTTCGCCCATTACTCAGACTGTCATAACACGAACCGGTGGGGAACAAGTTGAAATATGCGGTCGCTCGCGCCTCCTCCTCGTCCACCTTCCCGCGGAGATACACGCGACACCGCAAACGAGGGGATCACCCCCAAACAGACCAATTTATTATCTTCGTACGAGCTCGGGGGAGGCTCTCTCTCTCTCTCTCCGGTTAACCGCCTGTCTTTTTCCGCGCTAAACGAGCAACCGAGCGAAAGAGCATCGCTCCTCTCATTATTGCGTCGTCCGGCTTTGATTTGCGTCGCCCGCGCGTGTTGTCGTTTGCGCGCCGTGCGCGTTCTCCTGTCCGATTTTTATTTCGCGAATACAATAATGATAATAATATTTTTCAACGCGCAACGCGCTCGCGGGTGAAAATTAGCTACCTCGTTACGCGCGTTTCATTCTTGCGAGGTATTATTTTCCGCAATTTTCTTGCGTCGCGAATACAATATTTGCATTCTATTTCGCTAATAATCTCGATTATGTTGCGTTTTGATTTTCTCTCGCGTTCTGTGTGTTCGCTCGAGCGAGAACACGCGAGTGATCACGCATTAAACCGCTTAAAAGCAGAGTAGAAACGGAAACACGCAGAATCTGCTGAAACACAGGAGGGAGGAGAGAAGAGTTTTTCGTTTCGCATTAACAGAATTAAAACTTACGACGTTAAAAAAAAATAAAAAAAAAAAAAAAATGCTTTTACTCGTCAGATATTTCCGATATGTTTTCGTCCGGAAAACATTTTTCTCCCTCCGCTAACCAACCTTCTCCTCGTGCGCTCTTTGATGCCTCGTGTCGTGCTTTTTCAGGTTTCTGCTTTTCGATCAAAAACACGCGCCACATTTCATTATGCTTCGCCAACCGGTTCGCTTTTTAAGTTCTCTCGACGTACGTACTCGATGATGTATTACTAATGCGCTTCCAAAGTTGTTTTTGCTGACCGATCGGCACTTATACAATACGTAAATAATATCGGCAGACTGAATAAAATATTTGCCGTTTCACGGCATTTTAGCTACGTATACGTAATGCACATTTGTGTAGCTTGCGAGTATCGCGCGCGGTACTTCTCGATACGCGATTGCGCGTGCGACATTTCCGCTTCAGACGAACGGTCGAGCACGACGAGGACCCATTCTTGTCCAATGGGGAGGATGCTTTCAACCCGATTGGCTCGACGCGGGGGTATTTCAGACGTTCCAGCCACTGAACCGTGATTAATATCATGTTCCCCTCTTCGCCTCGAGATATCGCGTAGGAGAAAAAAAAGAAACAGAAAGGAAAAAGGACGGGAGAAAGCCGATCCTTCGCGACGCGCAGTCAATTTCAAAGAAAATATTATTTTATTCCATGTCGGAGGAATGTGTGTTGGATCCTCCGCTCCTCGATCTGTTTTTTTTCTTCCCCTCTCGATGCACCCGCGTTGCATTCGCGTCGGTTTAGCCGCGCGGAAGGAATCTTCAGAGAATTGCAGAAAAAAGAAAACAAATCGGAAACTAATTACCCGCGTTCGATCGAACACGCTAATTTGAACGTTTATTCGCGCGAATGTAATGTTTAATCGATATAATATTTAACGTCGCGATGTACAGTGAGAAATTAAGAAAAGCCCGCGTTGCGGCTATTTCTTTCATTTTTCAATGGCCTCGTCTCTCTCTCTCTCTCTCTTGCGTTCATTTGCACAAGCACCCGATACTTTTCTTTTGCATGCAAATTGGCGATGTAACGACGTAAATAAAAAATTAGACCGGCTGGCGCTTTTCTCACGGCAAAGGGAAACACTTAATCCCTCTTTGTAAAATAATTCACGCGCTTCTTTAGACGGTGCTTCACTTTTCTCATTACTATTGCATGACGTTATTAGTGTTGTCTGAAAAATAAATTGCGCAAAGAGCTTCGTTCTGCTTCAAAAGTGCATTTCGTCGCAGATTTCTCTACTTTACGAAAGCGCAGAAGGAAGCGAGTGAAATATATGCCCGCGAGGAAATGATGAAACACAGAAGAGACAGAGAAAGAGAGAGAGAGAGAGAGCAGGATAATGTGCGAACGAGAGAGTTTTTTTTCTTCGCAGTGGCGTCTCATGTCGACGGTTAATTTACATTTCAAATTAATCCATGTGTCTCGTACACGCGATATTTCGTCCATTAAATCGTCACTTTATTGCTGCTTTTCTTCCCGCTCGTTGTGTCCCCGTTTGCTCTCCCGACCTCGTTTCGCGCGAAACATCTTTACGACCGATCGAAATAAACTCCAGAGAAGTCGCAATAAAAATTTATCTAAATATTTTCCTAAGTCAAATATTTTTACGTTTGAAATTTTGCGCTTTGTGTGTGTGTGTGTGTGTTTGTGCAATCTCTCCCTTCAGAGAATATAAAATAAATCCACCAAAAATATATAAGCGAGAGGTAGGGACGATTTGTACGCGAGATCGTTAAACGCGAGCTTGAACGCGAAGAGGGTAAATGCAAAGGTCATATTGCGGGTCGTGTTGAAGCACGGTTCGTTTGAGCGGATGTGTGCTTTGTCGGGGGTCAGTGTGGCTAGGAAGTGGATTTCTCTTGAAATTGAGAAAACACACACACACACACACACTTCGCAAAGGAGGAAATAAATTCGTCGTGCAATTTCGTCGCGGTCGCGCGTGTGTGTGTGTGTGTCGCGAGAACTGAATTAATTTTATTCGTCATCCAACGTTGTTCCATTCGGGGATATCGCGAAACAAGAAGATGTACGTAGAAAAAAAAAAAAAAAATTATCCCTTCGTGCGCGCGCGAGTTTCGCTCGAGAATTTGGCAATCGCTCTCTGCTCTCACGCAGTCGAGGGAATTCAAAGTTAGTGCCACTTTGTGTTAACTGTCCCATTCGTCCCACCGAGAGACACTATAAATAAGAATTCCCTTAGGGCTTCGGTCTACCCAACAAGTTTACACGCAGCCTGCAGCATTCGCTGTGTTTAACGTTGACGTGCAGTTTCAGTTAAAACAGAGAAACCGCAAGATTGATCTGGCAATTAAGATTGTGAGAAGAACGAGGAGGAGGAGTGTCGGTTAGTTTCATTCTCTCTCGTTCGAGTTGTCATTAATACTTTCGCGGGAATATTAGTTCGATTCAGCGGAGAGAAACAAGCAATTGATTGAAGAAAGGCGCGCTGTGTGTTGCTGTTTTTTGCGCACGAAATTATTAAGTTCGAAAGGATAAAGAGAAAGTGTGTGTGTGTGTGTGTGTGTGTATCGACTTCAAATGCGGCACGCTCGATTTCCCATGCGTCCGCTCGCGCGTGGAAGAAGTCTTTCGTAGCGGAAAAACGTCGGCGCGGCGAAAACGCGAAAAGTCGAGGCGGAGGAAACGCTTTACGACTCGCGATCATTTAACGTCCTTGTTCGGCCGAGGCGGCGGCCGTAACGCCGTTGCACCGAAGAAACGAATAAATGGCTTGTTTATGTGCTAGAATGTGCTAGAACGAACCAGAAATGGAAAGAAAGACGAAGGAGGAGGAGGAGGAGGAGGAGGAGGAAAAGGAGAAGGATAGATTTATCGCGGCTGGGAGAGATATTAGACGAGTTTCGATATTGTGTTTTGTTCTTTCCTTCTCGTGAAATTGATCGGCGCGCGCTCGAAGAGTGCGGTTGTCCGCGAACATTCTTTTTTTTTTTTTTTTTTGAGCGGGATAGACACACACGTACACAAACGAACGTTTCTACATTATATTAAATACAACTTGAACACACAGGTCGAAGTATATTGCTTTATCCGATGGCAACTTGGAGAGATCGCAAGTCGGAGCGATGGAAGAAAAATAACAAAACACATACAATGTTTTGATACAATGAAATATACACAAATGTACATTTCTGTTCGATTTACACGGCTTTGCACAACGGTGATGTTGCCGTTCGATTAAAAGTGGCTCGGATCAAATGTTTTTGCAATATAGTTTAAACTTGACTCTCTCTCTCTCTCTCTCTCTCTGAATCTGCCTGAAAAAATTTCTACGCGCGAAATAAATGGAACTGTCATCTCTGTCAAAAAAATGTATTTTTACGCGTGATACAGATACAAAACCATCACCGAGAAAGAACACAAATAAAGATCAGTTGTAGAAACACTTGTTGTCAAAAAGCAATCGACGCGGTTGACTTGAAGCATCGAAATTACGAAAAAAAAAACCAAAAAAAAACACATTTAAAAGAACACGCTTCTCAGGCATTGAAAAAATTCCTCCAGTCTCTAATCCATACGAACACATTTCTCTTTTGAAGTAATAATTTTCTAATTTCTGAAATGCACACGTGCACGTTGTACGGTCACGTTTCACAGTATATTCGAGACGAGACTCGTACGAGAGAAACATTTACGCAAAACAAAAAGCAAACATTTCCCGTCGCGGGAAACTTGCAAGGTAACATTTCAACTGCAAGTTTCTTCCACGTTACGCTGTCGTGAGATTTTTACGAGTCGCGATCGCGCGCGTTCTCCGATCCGTCGAGGGAGAGAACGAAAAATGCACGAGCAAAATGGTGCAACTTCCGTGTACTGCGATCCGCAAACTCCGAGGGCGACCGAGGGGAGAGCTGCGGATAATGTACGAACCTGGTGTCACCGTGTTTACGAGCGCAATACCACGACGGAGTGGGACGGGAGGGAGTGAGCGCGATGCCGTTAAATGAATTTGTAATTCATAAGACTATCCCCGCGGAAAGACGGGGGAAGATGAACCGAACCTGCGTCTCTTTATATTTGCGATGGTAAATTGCCCTAGCGGCAAGAGGGAAATATATATAACGTCTTCTCGCGCACGGAGAAGACGTAGCTTTGTTACGAAAAATCGCATTATGATAATGTCGGCGAAAATCCGTCCCTCGCGCGCCCCCGGAGCGAGAGTCGTCGCGATTTGCATAGCGGACCGCTATACATATGTTTCAGCCCAGACACGTCGTAAGGGGTAATGTCCCGTCGTTTCGCATTATCGCGCGCAAAGATCGCAGATTGCGTGTGTTCGGGAGGGAAGGAAACGACGCGCGATATAGCTCGCCGTCATTCTCTTTTCCGCGCACTTGGTTTTGCAATATGGAAATTACGCAGGCGCCGTAATTACGTCGAACGCAACGATCTTTTTGTCACACACCCCTTCCTTCCTCCTTTCTCTCTCCTTGCTTAAGCGAAAGTCACGTTCCGAAGGAAAGTCCGAAACACGATATTTCGCGCGGAAACCTCGCGTGCGCGTTTCTCGCGATACGATCTAACGGCATATAAAATGGAAACTTCGCAAGGTTCTCCCCGTCGTCATTCGTTTCCCTTCAGCTGCTGAGTGACACATCGCACGGGAGGGAAATTGTTGGGAAACACGAGCGCGCGATGGAACGCGTACGCGCGCGCGCGCGTAGAAGGCGGAGCGCGCTTTATTTCGCACACAAAGACGTCGAAGGAAATAATGAAGGCAACGACGGGGACTCATTATAAACCTTCCTCCCGGTGACGGAGCGATCGTTCGCGCCGTTCGGCGGAACTTTAATTAAGTCACAAAGAGTTCTCCGCGCAGTCGCTGGACGCGGTTCAATTTTATTACGCGTGACGAAAACTCGAACTACTTATATTAACGACGAGTTTAATCCGAACGCGACGTTCCCTTCGCGGGGGATATGGACTTTTCGCGGCTTCTTAAAGTCCGTGCGCGGGACACAAAGTGCATTTAAGGGACCGATCGCGTCGCGACGCGTCGACTTTTCCACGGTGACGAATATGCGCCGAATGGAAACTTGGAAGCGCACTATAAAGAGCTTTAACGCCGCCGCTCTCTCCTCTCCTCCAAATCGAATTTCATTCGGAGGGAATGAGCGCTAAATTATTTAAACCGACTTTGAATGGTGGAGCTCATGACAACGCGTTTAACGAGAAAGCGAGAGGCGAGGCGGAAGGGAGAGGATTGCACCAGTTCCCTGCAGAAACCTCCGCAAAGTCTTAAGTAGATTGACGAGAGAGATAATGGATGGATAGATATATATCTATCTCGGGTTTCAGATAAGGAACCGCGAATCCTTAATCCACCAAATCGTTCAACGTGACAAATTTCTCGGTGCAGCGCGCAATTTCGTTTCCGAATGTACAATATCGATTGCGCGGCGGAGGTTAATTTTTAATTTTGCAAATGTTTCTTTTCGCATAGAAAGAGAGATCGAGAGAGAAACGTAATAATGTCAACAGAGACATGTCTGTCTTCATGATTTAACGAACGCGGAATCGCGGAAACTTCACTTCGCCGATTGACGTGGTTAAAAAACACGCGTGTCGAAACTTGTGTACGAGAGAGGGTGTGTGCAATCGTCGATTGTTCGCCCTCCCGCTGTGATCACGGGGAGGAAAGTAGCGAGGAAGCTGATCGGCGCGAGACGTGGAAAAATAGCTGGAGGGGAGGGAGAGTAACCTTATTCGAGTCTGAGTGTCTGAAAATGCTGACGACATCGGGGGCGGTTCTCTTACCCTTTCGAGAGATGCCTTTCGCACGTAACGAGGAGAGCGTTCTCGAAAAGGGATCGAAACGAGGGAGTTCCGGGGTATAGACAGGAAAGGCGCGCGCTCTTTCCGCCTGTGAAACTCCCAGTCTCTCTCTTTCTCTCTCTTCGTGACTTCTTCGTTCGTAATACGGACTTTCGCGTGTAATTGCGCGTCGAGAAGTGCAAAGAACGTTTCTTATTCGATTATGTCGCGATTGATGGATATATCGCGCGCGTTTTACGCAGTTTTCTCACTGCCATGCGTATTTCAACTGCGAATTGAAGTAGAAAATACGAAGGCCCCGCGGCCAAGAAGAGATTACTTTTGCGCGCAAATTACCGAAGCTCGCACGTCGAATTAGAAGACGATTTTTCCGCTTACATTGCGACGCTATCTTCTTCAAAGAGGAGAGAGAGAGAGAGAAAACGCGGGGAGAAAAGGGACTAATGAACGGCATATATTTATTAAAATGCAATATGCGGCGGCATTCAAATCTCCACACGGGAAACGTCGCTCAGATACAGGTCCGTCGCTTGAGATTTGAAATGGAAAAAGAGATCGGCGTTCCCTTTCTTTACGCGGAATCGCGACGGTCGTCATTGTGGCGGCCGCGCGATAACGATATCTTCGGTGCGAATCTTCTCGCCTCGGCACCCGCAGCTCGACATTATACGGCGCCCAGAGATCCCAAGTCTTATCATTTTCCTCCTCGGAGGATGTTTTTCCGAGCGCGTATTTCCGTTCGAATGTGGCCAATCAGCCGTTCCATTGTGCGCCTTATGACGTCGCCGCGATCGAAGTATATCATACCCCTCTCACCCTCGGAGCCCGCGTATTGTCACGGCTAGGTCTCGTTTCGTTTCCCTCGGCGAGATCTTCGGACTCGCGACGCGAAAATGTCTCGGTGTTTTTTACGCGCGGATCGGCACACGCGCGAAAAAGAAGATGCGAGAAGAGGAGAAAGTCGCGCGAAGCGGCGAAAGGATGCGCCGCTAATGCGATTGCATCTCGGGAGGGAAGGGAAAACCGCACCCGCGACCTAACCTACCCTACCTACGACCTGCAACCTCGGCCACATAATTCACGTCTCTCGCCGTGCCGGGGAAGAACAAATACGCGCCATCGTTTTTCGCCGCTCCACCGCTCCCGCGCCCGATGGCGCATGAAACTTTCACGGGTCGTGATACATCAGAACCCGGATGAGTTTTTCCGAACGATCGCCGCGAAAATCCTCCGCGACGCTCGTGAGGACACGCGGAGGAAACAACGTCGTCGCTTCAATTTTTTTCTCGCTCAAGGAGCGGCGCGCGCGACGTGTCGCTTTTCAACTTTTTAATTCGGAACAACGTTTAGCGCCCGAGACAAATATTTGAAAATTCGCACGCGCATATTTTACACACACACACACACAATTTACGTTGCACAACAACGTTAAGTTTCTGCGTGGAAACAGCGCGGAGATGTGGAACGTGTTGTGACGTGTGTCGTCGGGAAAATGCGCGAGTGCATTTGTACGCGCCAAGCGTGCGCGAGTTTACGCTCTGTCTTTGAATGCGGGGAAAAGACAAATAAGAAATGAAACAAGCAAATGGAACGTAACAAGTAGCACAATGCGCGCGGCAAGTGCGGGGAAATGTACGGGAGCTGCGCGCGTGTTATATTTCAATAGAAAAAAATATCGCTGTCGCATTTTCTAAGCGCGCACCGATCACAGACACTTTACGCACTTTGTGTGTTTTGTCGGTGAATGATAACATCGTGTTGTTAATTTCAGTGGCATTTGTATAGAAATTCCCGAAGATGATTTTTCAGAAAATTGAAAATCCGCGTTAGTGTCGTTTTTATTCTGACGTTTCATGGACGTTACTGCTCTCGAACTCTGATGAAGCGAACTCGAAAATCCATCTTCAAAAATTCTCACAACACACAGCGAAAGCATCAAATATCGAACAAAGTGACGTTTACACGGTTTTGCGGAAAAATTTGTTTAAATTTAATTTTTTCTTCTTTTTAAGGCGTGTTTGTGGTTTCTCATTAAGTCTCTAATTTCCGGATCGAGCGGAATTACAGCGTACAATGTTATAACAGATGTCCCGAGGCACTTTGCGAAAGGTTAATACAAATGCGTTTGATCAGAGAGAGAGAGAGAGAGAAAGAGATCCCGGCGGGACTGGTTTTAATATAAATTCTGTTTGATGTAATCGCGACGCGATTAATCGCTCGTACAAGTTAACGTCGTCGCGCGTTCTCTCTTTTCAAAGGAGCTCATTTCCCTTGATCGATATACGCCTTGCCTCTTTTCTCACTCCGATTTCCACTTCCTTGGCCGCGGCATCGGGAGAAAAACAGATCGCCCGTGTTATTGGACAAATTCGCGCAAGCGGGGTGATACGCTCTGCTTACAAATGCCGTAATAAAATTTGTCTTGTCCCCGTCGCTTTTTCAACCTTCGTTTTACCCTTCGCGCTTTCTTCCCGCTTCTCTCCGCTCCTCGTTGGCATCCCCGTTCCGTCTTCGCGCTTCACTCTGCGCCCGCAAACTTCGTATACACCTCGCTTGAAGAGTTTACCGATACGAAAAGTAAAATTAATTGTTTTTCTTCGTGGCAACCACCGCGCAACGGATCTCTTTCGCTCTCTCTCTCTTTCTCTCCTTGTCCATTTATTCCGACCGATGTTTTCCCCTCGTTTAATCAGAATTAATCGCACCCGATCGTAAAAACAATTTGCGAGCGTCGACCCGCCGGACGATGAACTCACCGGGGCGCGTGACGAAGACGCGAAAATTCGTTTGTCGTCTTTTTAAAAGAGATTTAACGAGCTATAGTAGCGGCTTTAAATTCTCCCTCCCACGAGGCAGAGTAAATTGATGTTTGTCACAGTGTAACATTCCTGAGCGGCATTAAAGCCGTTAATTAATTTTCAATATTTCTCTCTGACAACGTGCCGCAGAAAACGTAATAAGGGGAAACGCTGTTAAATAAAATTTTTCCACGATATATATTATATTTAACTTTTTGATGTATTAACAAAACGTGTGTTGAATAAAACATTCGAGCGCGGAGTGTGTGTTTCGTGCCTTGACATAATGAACAATCTCGTCCAATTCATCACACACGCAAAAAAAAAAAAGAAAAAAAGAAAGAAACCTCTCTCGGAAGATAACAAACTATCGGGAAGAGAGACGGTGATACACACTTCAATCTAATAAGTGCGCGACGCGTTCATCTCGATGTATACCGGCCGCCTCATTAATAATTCCTCTCGCGAACCGGAATCCCCTCGCCATATTCTTTTCCATTTACTTTGCCTCTATGAACCAGAAAGATACCGCCGTTCGGTTCGTTTGTTTTATCTTAACCCGCCGACCGCGCGATAGAACGCGAATCCATTGCGGCGATTTGCGGAATTGCCCCGGGGCGTACCGCGTACCTAAGGAGATGACCCCATTATCCCGAAAGTATAACTTTATCGTTCGCGAAGCCTAAAGCGTCGCCGACTAAATCCTGTAGCTCCCTACGTGACCCGCATCGTTCATTGATTCCTCGTACGGATCTGATCTCCACTTCTACCTTCCGCCATCTTCCCTTCCTTCCTTTTTCTATCACGGTCCTGGGGGTTCGAGAAATCGCACCCTTCTTCCGCCAAGTATCTATCAGGATAAAGCTACGTCGCGAGCAGCGGGGTCTCATTCGTTACAGCTTAAGGTAAAGACTCGCCGCCGCCGATTCATCGGCCCGATACGTTTTTCATGAAGTTGTCTCGGAACGCGATGGTTATCATCGTTTATCGTTACATTTTATCCCGCAATATCCGGCTGGCGATATATGAGAGATAATAATGCGGGCTTTTCGATTAACACGTGCTTCGCGTAATTCCTCGCGTGATAAATCGTCATGTCGCCGCGCGCGCTCTCTCCCTTCGCGCATCGGTCGCAAACAAGAAGGATTTATGAACTACGCCAGTTGGCTGGTGCGGTCAAAAGATCCTCCACGGCGAGAGAGAGAGAGAGAGAGAGAGAGAGAGAGAGTGAGAGAGAGCATGAGAACGCCATGTTCGGTAACGATAAACTCCGTTGCGGCGCTACAACCACGTCGGACTTCCGCGGAAATTTTAATTCAATTAGGAACACCGCGGTCGAGGGTTAAGGCGAAAGTCGGTATTTAACGTGGAATTTAGTTAAGGAGTTTCCTTTAACTCGGTTATAGTTTTCAAGCAGCCGCGCGCGGCCCGCTCGTTCGCGCACAAAAGCCGCTCTCTCTCTCTCGCTGAGAAACACCGCGCAGCAGACAACCCTGACGAATAGCATTAGTCGCACGACCCTCTCCCTCCCTCGCGAGTTATCGCAATTTCCTCGCTCATCGCTTTAACAAGGGGGAATTGCGCTTTTCGAGGACGAACGATATTCCGAAGGTTATAATATCCATCCGTTCTCTCCCGAGATATTCCGAATTCTTCTCAAGAATTTCGCTTTGAGTTTTGCTCTCTCTTCGCGAAGAGAGTTTCCCGTCACACATATCGGCGCGAATATAACACGCGAGAACTATATATTTTCTGCGTCAAATATTCGAAAATATTCGTCTTTGTGGGGGAGAAGAGGAAGATGTATCTCGCCAACTCTATTCTTCGTCTCGATCCTAATCCTTCGAACGTCTTGCCGTTGAATGTATGTATGTACTGAGTGATGTGTTGTATCAACGGGGTCATTACGAGCGACTTAGTGCGAGCGGGGATCGCAAGTGAAACAGCACAAGGAGGATGAAGCGGAATCGGGAGGGAATCAAAGGACATCGTAGCGATTCGGGATGAAACGATGGAAGGGATCGATACGGAGCAGAACATACATATATATGTTGCAAGATCGGGGGAGGGGGGGAGCAGGCGAAGGAAGGGGAGGGAGAGACGACGGACGCGCAAGAGCGAGTTAGTTATGTCGGGGCATCGCGCGAATCCGATCTCAATGGCCTTGATCCTGGGTCCTCCTATCGTCGTAATTCAAACTTGCAAACTATCAGAAATGCATTGCATACGGAATCACGCGCGCCGTCGAGTCTGTCACAATGAGGGAGGGATTTACACGGTGACACAACGCCCCGCGGCCGGGAGATTTTGCGCGTCTTCGAAAACGCTCCGCGCGCGATAACCACGCGTCTCCGTCGCCACGACACCACGTCAGTCGTTTCGCAATCTCCGCTTACGCGTGTTTCTCGTTTCTCGGGAATAATTTACGCGAGAAGACGCGACACAGACCTCTTTTACCTCCGTTTCTCTTCTTCTCGTCGTCGACTCTAACACAAATCGGTTCTCCGATAAATTTCGTCGCCGTTCTCTTCCGTTTAATTTCGAAAAGCGCGGAATTAAAATTCTTTAATCTCTTCTCTCTCTCTCTTTCTTTCTCTCTCGCTTTATGAGAGAATTTTCCCCGTTTAACTTTTCCCGGCGCACCGAATTTGCCCCGTAAACTCGGGCGGATGACAGAAATTAAACGAAGATGTAAAATCGGGAGTAACTACGGAAAAGAGTGGTATAAAGCTGCCGTCGTATAATAAAAACAGGGGAGAAAACCCCTACACGATCGTAAAAGCGTTCATTAATTAACAACCCCCGATGCGTTTCGCAAGACCGAGGAAAATCTTAAGCCGGGAAAAACGAGCCGAGATGTGCTTTAACTCCACAAAAAACTGTATTCTATCGACCACTTACGGGACACGTTTTTTAATAAACGTAAAGTATCGACTCCTCTACGGCCGAGCGATCGCACCTGCTCGTTCGCTCGTCCATCGGCGCGCCAGATTTTCCCCCGGTGAATTGCCGGCGATAAGTACCGGCTTTTGTTTTATATCGTTGTGTAGCGTGCGTGCAGGCGAACGCAAAGCGGAGCTTTTCTCGCCGCGCGCGCTTCTGTCGATCGCGTTCGCATCAATGAACGAAATAAAATCTCTTTTTGACAGACGCGCGACGCGACCGCGCTCGACGATTTTATCTAACCACGAAGCGCGCCCGACTGGTACTCCCTGCTTTTATCTCCCGAAAAAGGACGAAAGCGATCAAGCTAGCCGATATTTTTCATATTAACTGGATCGCGAAACGCATTGCAGCGTTTAATCCTTTCGCCGCAGTATTTGGTCTCGTTGTATATGTGCGCGCGTTACACGGGGCTGTGTATTTTATCCTCCCTCCCCTTTTCTCCCCAATTTCCCCTCGTGCAACTTCCGCTTTCTCTCTAATTTCGAACGTAATGTACATTACGTGCGCGTTAAAAATCAGGTATTTTTTTTAGATCATTTGCCCCAAATGTTGATAACGCGCGCGGTGTGCCACGTTTAAATTAGAATTTTTCGAACGTATTTATGTGTTTTTTGCAATCGTAAAGTTTGATCATAGATATCAGAATCTTTTTCTGTGTGTGTGTGTGTGTGTGCACATTGCATTTAAATTCTTTAATTTTATTTTAACAACCGCGCAGAAGTGACCGAAATCAAAACCAACGAGCTTACGGAAGCTACAAATACCTCGGATAAACTGTCTGTTTCACGAGCGACGCACAAATTTCTCTTATCCGCCGCGGCATGTGTCTTTCACGGACTCGCGGAGTTGCGGATGTTGTCAGATGCCTGAAGATAAACTTTCCCGTCGGCTTCGCAACGAAAATTCCTCCAAATTTATAATACGCTTCCGCGGAGCTTCTCTCTCTCCGTGCGCTAGCGCTTCCCCTTTTCGTTACAATCACATTTATTTTTCCGTCCGAGTTTTACCGACTCTCAACACGCTACGCGCGTAATGCAATAAGAGAAAAAAAATAAACCGCTTGTTCTACTTTGAAAAAGTTAGCAGAAAAAAGAAAATAAATTTCAGGCATATTATAGCGTCAAAGTAGCATCTACTTTCTCTCTTACTGCGCATTGCTCTGATAAGTTCAATGTAGCATTTCGGCGTTATATTTCGAATTATAGAAGATCAAGTTTTAAAAGAGTAGATTTTATTCTAGATTCTAATTTTATACAGATAGGCTAAAAGAGCACTAAAAAAGACGTTAAATTTCGACTCGAGGATACGCCAATACCGAGGATCATGCGTGTCCTGAAACGGACAATGGCCTTGGAATCGCAGATTTATGGAAAAACTTTTCTCCCTCCGCGTTTGTGCGGGAGTTTCCTTCATTGGCCGGCGGGGAAACTCGTCGCAAAGAAGTATTATTATCGGCGACACTGCGAATACGTGCCGGAAACATGTGCTTCCATTTCCGATCGCGCGCGCGTTTATTGCAACAATGCGCGCGTAACGTTATATCGGGTTGGGCGTTTATTATCGATATGACCCTCGAGAGCGAGGGGAGAAAGAGAGAGAGAGAAAGAGGAAGAGGAAGAGAGATATTCGCTCTGTCACGGATTAAATTCAGTCATTTGTAATGAATGCCCTAGTTAAATACGTACGTACGAAAAATTATTATTAAACGCGCACCCCATCCCCCTCTTACTCCGGATTTAGCGGAATCCTCTTTGCGTTATATCCCGCGTTTGTCGAACGAAGGGAAATCGCGTACGAAATAACGACCATTATGAATAAAACGCGATTTAACAAATAAAAGAGCTTCAAATATAAAACTATGTATATATTATTTTGTGTGTGTTTAATCCTTTCGGTTTGATTGCGCAAGGAAAAAATCGAGTCGACACGTCGTGTAAACATGCGGCGACCGAACCGCAAAACGCATTTGCAAAGATCGCGACAATCTAGGAGAAAAAATGTTTCGTCTTTCGATCGGAAGCGAAATCGTTATCTCGAATTTGTAACGTCATACGCGCGAAAATCTTGCGATGTGTTTCCACTTTTCTTTCACACGCGCGCATTTTACCTCTTCCATTTCCACCAGTGATCCTCGTTGTAGGAAAGATTTTACCCGTCATTAATTTTATATGTCGCAAAACGTTGAGGGTTTTTTTTTTTTTTTTTAATGCAGCTCTTTTTCTCTCCGGGGAGGGGGAAGCGCGACAAGCGATTTTTGCTTTGACGACGAAAATATTTTGTCGGCAAACGTTCCGCGGGATGTGCGAGAAGAGAATGGAGGATATCGCGTAGCGCGACGAATCGATAACGCGCTTTTTTAAACTGAGAAAAATCGCGCGGCGACGAAGAAGAGAATCGGCGCCGAGACGAGAAGATTGTTCGCGCCTCCTAATCGTCTTAGAAGTTCGTGCGGCAACACGTAAGTTTTTAAGTTTCGGGATTTCGGGGAAAACTCATTAATTCAACACATTACACAAGTTCTCCCGGAAAATTTAATAATATATATTGTATATATACATAGTAGACATTCTCCATTCTCTTAAGAGCTCTTGAAGAAAGAACTTGTTCTGAATTTCAAATCGGACGTGCGGTTAAGAGAACGTCGTGATATATTTCTTTGTCGAGAGGCTCCTCCCGACGAATAAAGATAACGTAATTGCGCGAGTATACCATTTAACACGGTAAAGGAATTCCGATTGTTCTCACACGCATAAAATATTCAACCTTACGTGTTTCCGCGCTCGCTCGTATCAGAACGATCGATGCTCCACGACTCGTTTCGAGGCGGGAATATCGCGTGTACGTGTGCACTTCCCCGTGAGAACTTTGACGGCGAATCCCGAGTCGAAATTTAGCGTATTTTTTTACTGCTCTTTCAGCTTATATAAACCCATCTTTATAGAATTAGAATCTAGAATAGAACTTTTTCTTTTAAAACTTCATCTTCTATAATTCGAAACAACGTCGAGCTAGAAAAAAAAAGTTGTTCGTGACTCCGTGATTAGACTCGCGAAACATTTATGTCCATCGACATTTTGTTCGGCGATCACTCTCGTATGTGCGATCTAACATTTTTCCTCCGCGAATATGTTTTTTTTTTTTCGAGTTCTTGTTTTTTCACGTGAGCGCCAGTCTCCGAGCGAAATTTTATCGCAAAAGTGTGCGTAGCGCGCGCGCGCGACACGCTCGATAAATTTCAAAACTCCGCTCGTTAAAGTGCAACAATATAACAATCGCTTTCTTTCTTTGAAGTATATGAGCAATAAAAAAGAAAAAAGAAAGAATTTTGACGCGCCTCGCGAGAACGCGCGTTCACGAGCTGTGAGGAGAAGAGGGAATTACATAACGGCGTAGGGGAGACCGGGGCTAGTTGTTACACGGGGTTAGTTGTCAAACTGCTATTATCTTGCTTACTAAATCTTGGAAAATATTGTTCTT
>QVNV01002120.1:0-22570 GCA_014825455.1 Pseudomyrmex pallidus
TATATATATATATATATATATATATATATATATATATATATATATATATAAGAGAAAGCCATGTATTTTCCGCGCGGGCGCGGGAAACTCGAAGAAAGTCGTTTCTCCATTTTGCAAATTTATTCGCTCGCTTCGTTGTGTAATGTTTCAGCCGGGGCGATCGCGCGTCGCTCGTTTTCTTTCGCGCTTCGAACTCTCGCCCAGGTATAAATCACGAATATCCATTTGCGCGGAAATGCGCCGGATTTATGGTTAATTCGATTACGCTCTGCTTTCCTCCCGTCCGATATATGCCTCTTCTCTCTCTCTCTCTCGCCGGATCTCTTCTATTGTTCGCG
This sequence comes from Pseudomyrmex pallidus, assembly GCA_014825455.1. Classification (NCBI taxonomy): domain Eukaryota; kingdom Metazoa; phylum Arthropoda; class Insecta; order Hymenoptera; family Formicidae; genus Pseudomyrmex; species Pseudomyrmex pallidus. The sequence goes on from QVNV01002120.1 coordinate 339, forward strand.
AGGATACACCGACGCGTTCTGAGGAAACGCACAAGTACCCGATCTGTGTATAAGCAGACTGTTTTCGACAGCGCGGGATTCATCGTCGCGAAACCTTTACGTTGATAAATAAATCCGGCGCGGAGCCGGCTCGTTCCATTCTTCGTTTGATTTAAGATCGCGCGGAGAGAGCCGCGCGCGCACTTCTAAAGCGCTTAAATTATTGTGCTCTCCGGCTGTGACCTACTTCGATCTCCGTTCATAATCTCAGCTGGCTCTTCTTTCGACCGCGCGCTACTGTACTTCTTCGTACACTTCGCGTTCCGTTAAAGCAAAGTTTTCTATTGCGCCAAAGTATACGTGCGCGCGCGTGTGTGTGTGTGTGTGTCTGTGGATGCGCATTATCATCCTCGAATCATTTATAATCGCACTTCCCGTTCTCCTTTGAAATAGAGAATTTCATAGACGAGAGTGCGTCGTTAAATGCGATAAGAAAATCAAAGATTTATACGTCAACGTTTCTCTTTTATCTTTGAAACCACCCACGTAATCCCGCGCTGTGTGACCCGAGTACAAGAGGAAAGATAAAATCGCTCTCTTCGTTATGCTCAGGTTCATACGTGTTGACAATCTACTTTTTCGGAGTGGAGGACACTGTTAAGTGTCTCGGGTGAGGCTGCGAGCGATCGGGCCCACCGTCGAAGGATCAAAAGTCCTGTCCGCGGCGCGCGACGCGAGAACAATGACGTTCGGAATGGAATTCCAGAACGGAAAGGTCCCTGTAATTGGAAATCTCTCTCTCTCTCTCTTTCCTTCTCCCGCCGTTCTTTCTCTCGTTGTTATACGCGGAGCCAATGCGAGGCTGCGAGCACACGGCGCGGATCGATAGTTCCTTGACACTCGTGGGAAAATCGCGGGATAGCGAGAAGAGCGTCCCGTGCAAGCGAAAAAGGATTTCGCGGAGACGAACCTAATACGCGAGAAGGATAAGCACGATGAGAAAGAAGAATTAGTCCGGTTTTTATTCTTGCGCGGACGACGAGAGTTGGAAGACGGAAGAAACACGACAAAGAGTTTATCCACGTGCTTTTCTTCTGACATTATTATTCTCCTCCTCCCCCTTCCGCCACATACACATTTCTTCCTCCCTTTTGCGATTTATAATTAACGTAATTACCGAGATTTCTTCTCATCACGCATTACACAAATTCCACGTAAATCTGCCCGCGCGCTCGCGCGCGCTGTGAGTGACGATGAAAAATCGCGGCCGTTCGCGAGCGCTGCGCCGACCGCCGCTCCGCTCAAATTAGCCCCGACTCCGCGCAAGCCCGAAATCCGTTAAACGTTTTAATTAACTCGCGGATGTGAGCGGTGCGATTTAAACGGCAGGTGGAGAGAAACCTATGTGTTTTACACACAAGCGTGTAAAACAACGACGAGACGGCAAAATGTGGAAATTATTATATCCCGCGATGTGGACTCTCTCTCTCTCTCTTTCTCTCTGTGAACTAGCGCGGGATTAAAGACATTTCGACGAAGTCGTTTTCTTGAAGTCCGGCGAGATACACACTCATTTGAAGCAAACTTCGCGCGTCAAAAGAGCGGAAAATTAGGTCTCGAGACGAGAGTAGAGAAACAGAGAGAAAGAGATAGAGAGAGAGAAACTACAAGTTATATATCTCGCTGTTTTTTTCGTAATAACGTCTGATCGGTTCGTTAGGAGGAATTAACAAGATAGCGAGATCTTGTGACTGTTGAATCGTCTAATCGGATTACTCGGCGAAGTCGGGGAAGGGGCGCTAAGCTCGTTGTCTTCGAGGATATAATTCGATCCGACGGACATGTCGGTCTCGGTTGTTAAATGCAAGATCGATGCAAGCGGGGAGAGAGCTCGCGGTATATCTTCCGAATTCTCTATGACGCGAAATATCTACATACCGAAGAGAGAGAGAGAGAGAGAAAGAGAGATCTTCCGAAGAGAAACTTCGCCGATGATGGAATTCGTAACGAACCTTCACGACGACGACGACGACGACGACGACGACGACATCGTCTTCGACTCGCGATCGACGACTCGCTTCGTTTCGCTAGCGAGAGGACCTGTCCGCAGGGTAATTAGATTCTGTCGAGTGAGATCAAAGTCTACCGCCATTTCCATCCCCGCGAAAGGCTCTCTCTTCTCCGAAGTTTCCCGGCGCTCGTCGTTTTTCTTCCGAACGAACTCTCTCAGAGAGCGCCGAACTTTTTCGACGACGAGATTCGCGGGGAGAGAAATTTCCTCATGCAGAAGCGATAGATGTAATCAATAACTTACGGGAATATATATATGTATAGTTGCGACCTTGTAATGCTCCCCAAGACGCGAGAGGATAAGAGGTAAAAAGCGTGCTTTCCGAAAATTCTTTGTCTTTTCTTGAAAATATCTGCTTCGTTACGTTCATAAGGTAATAAAGAGACAAACTTTGCAACTATATAAAACTCACGTTTTTTACGTAAGAAGCGAATCAAACGCAATCTCACATGTTGAAAAATAAGATACAAATCATTTGAAGAAAAATTTACGTTTCGATCTGTGGACACGCAAACCGGGAATCTCTCAAGAAAAACACAAGAGAAACGCAAACGACATTTCAACGGCGAAGCAGATACGGTTCGATCGCTCGCGTGTGACAGTGTGAGAGACGACGCGGGGACACGCAAAAGAATCGCCGAAGAAACTCGCGTCGCAGATCTTGTGACTTTTACAATTTCGCAGCTCGCCAATGTCTCGGGGATAAACGTCCTACGTGTCGCGGCCGTTCGTCCGACAGGGGGTGAGGGGGCGAGGGAGGGGGAGAGATCCTTGTGTCAGGACGAATTCATAACAGAGTCATAATTGCGGGACGGGTCCCGCAGTATGCATAATCCCGTAGTTAGCAGTTCTGCTTAACGATCCGCGAGAAGCAATCCCGACGTACCTGCCACGCTGCACGATGGAAGCGTTCCCGGCCAACCCGTCCCTTATTACCTCTCTGGCTCTCCGTCTCGCTCGTTCTCTCGCCGTACCCGCGGCGTGGAGAAAGACCGGCGCTTAAACTACATAAACACGCACGCACACACACACACACACTCGGGAGAGATACACACGTAGAGGCGCCGAGGACACGTACCGCAGAATATACCGTACGTACGACTGGCGAAACCGTGGTGCCTGAGTGTGACGCGACAAAAACCGTGAATAAAGAGCACGAGGGAGGGAGAGAGAGAGAGACCGAGAGAGACAGTGATAGAAGAGAGAAGACAAAAGAGACGAGGGAGAACACGAGAGTTCGTTAATTACAGTCCCTCTGCCTGCCACTGCTCACCGCAAGCGACCGCGAAGAGTGGATCGGCCGAAGAGGAGGACCCCTCACGGTAATATCGCGTTCGGACAGTCGAGGCGCGCGCGTCACGGAAGCGGCAAGGAAGCCGCCCGCGTACGTTCCTCCTTACGGCGAAAGGGAAAACTTCCCTCGTTCCGTCGAAAATACACGGTGAGTCTCAGTAAGAACAACAAAGAGAGATTCTACCGTCGTGTTTCGTAAAATAATACAAGTATGTATACCGAGAGAGAGAGAGAAAACGGATGTACATACAAGGCGCAAGCACAGAATGTAATGTAATGTAAATAAACTCTTGGCGCTCAAAACTTGGCGGTTATTATTTCTACGAGACGTTTGAAGTAATTATTTTTTAAGCACACATATTTTTCTCCTCCGCAGCGGAACAAAAAGTTTGAAAAGAAAAAAAAAAACAAAATCTACTGTATCGAGCCGCGTTTGAAAATCTATCTCGAAGATCGATCGATCGACAACAAACTTACGTACGGGGAAACAGACTAAAAAACGAGTTTAATTTACACGTCGTGCGCCACGTGTGCGTTTCGCTTTTCGAAAGACTTTATCTAGACAAAGAGCAGAAAAATGCTCGTAGACGATAATAGCCAATTAGAGCGGCACGCGATGTCGGGTGGATGTTTTGATTCCATCGAAGATAAATGCGAGGTGTGTGCGCGCGCGCGCGCGAATGAGCGTGCTACACATTTGTCTGCTTCGTTTCGTCAGAGCGAGATATCATCGCGAGCGAGCGCGTCGACGCGAATAACGAGAGAAGCGCGTCCCTAATTCGACTCCGTAATTAATTATTACGTCGTTGTGTTGCCCGAACGTAACGCGAACGTCGCGTCGGGGGGCGGCGCGCGGATGGTTTGAAAAATTTTGTCATAACTCGCGGCGTGTGATTCTACGCTCGTATTCATTCACGTTGTACACGTGTAAATTTCGTCGTAATCGTCGCGCGTATAGTTTCGACGCGCACAACCACCCGCTGTGATTATCTCGGTTCACTGTGATAGTCGCTTGTGTGTCGCGGCTAACTGTCGGATTAATTCGCGTCAGCGATGCCGATTCATTGACAAAACCCCCTCCGGCGCGGGGTTTCAACGTGCAACCCCACGACGAGATCGTCGTGGAATTGCCGCGAATTAACGTCGATTCACTCACCCGTGTGCGTCCTTTGATGGGCTTTGAGATGCGAGCTCTTGGTGTACACCTTCTTGCAGCCGAGAAACTGGCATTTGTGTATCCTGCGCTTCGTGTCGGGCGGACTGTGCTCGTTGCTCCTCGCGTGGTGTCGATTGGCCACGTTGTTCGCGGCTGTGGTTGTGCCCGCGTGCGCGTGTTGCGTGCCGGCGACCGCGGAGAAGCCGTTCGCTGTGACGGAGATCATTCTGCGAAAAAAACAAAAAGGAGAAATGATTTTCTTCCTCTCATTGGCTGCCATAAGCCTCATTACAATTAGCCTCGTTGCGCGCTGTCGAGGCGCGACGGACGTGCTCCCGGCGAGCTCGTTTCGTCCGTGCGTGTTACGGTCCGCTACTTTAACAAGTTTTAACGCGCACAAAGTAGCGAGTAGCGTGATCGCTTGAGCGATGAGTAATCGGCGCGCGTCTTCGTCTCTCGGAAAGAAAGGAGCTGCGAGCGAATCCGCAAAGAGCCGCAATTCCGGCGACGGTTTAATGACGGATAGCCGGACGGAGCGAATTGTTTTAGGCTTCTTACTCGAGAGAGACAGCTGGGGACGAATCGACAACGATTCAGAAGCCACTTCCCGACAACGTCCGAGAGCTTTTTTTGACGCGAGCCTTTTTTTGCGGAATTCCACGGAAAATTGCTGAGAACGAGAAGTGGTCGGGACAAACTGAACCGGAAGGCACTTTACGTTCGGAGAATTCCGGTTACCGTTAATCAAGATAATTTCCGAGCGAGACGGTTAGTCGTAGTCTGTCGTATCACGTTGAAGGTCGTTAAGTTTTCATCAACCACAGAAATAGCGGTGACGAGTCGAAGAGGGATATACTCGCTGACCCGAAAGCGCAGTATAACACGCCTTGCACGCGCGCGCTCTGATGTTCAACCATTCAAGAAAAAGTGACATATTTTACATGCGGGGAAGGGGGAGGGGGGGAGGAGACGGGCAATTACTCGGACAATTAAACGCACGAGGTTTTATTTACCTTGTGCCACTCTGCGCGTTGCTAGTGGTAACCCTGACGATTGCGCTCCTCCCGCCGTTGCCGTGAAGGTTGAGGTTGTGCACGTCGAGCGTCGAACTCCCGCTCGACGAGTGACTGGAGTTGGAATGACCTTGACCCGACCCAGGACTCGACGGTGGCGTCAGGATCTGACCTTCGCTTTCGCACCCGCTGTCCTCCTCTTCCTCGATCTCCTGCGGCGGTAAAATTGCAACGTATTATGCAACGAGATTGCGTTGAACGGGATCGATACGCGCGCTCTGCTGGAGATCGTATTGGGCCCTCAACTTGTTACGGCGCGGGCAAATGAAACCGGCGGCAATTTAACTGAGAACGACTCGCGCATCGCGCGATGTCACGTGTTGTCACGAAAATCTCCGCGAGTTCACTCTCGCGTTTGAAAGATCGGCTTTCGCGAGGAATTTGAAAAAAAAAATCGAATTTGATTCTAAGCAACACGTCTGCAGGAAATCGACGGTTATTTTAATGATAATTTCTACATGATTCGATTATAAATAGAGACTTAGTGAAATTGTGTTGGATAATCGCGTCTTGAGCTACGATTAAATTTCAAGTAAAACACTAAATGAGAAATGGATGTGAAAATGTACCTCGTGTTCCTCATCCTCCTCAAGATCCTCGCTGGGCTCCTTTTTGAGAATGAGCGCCGTGCAGGAGAGAGAGGGTGAACTGTCCCAAGACAGTGCTGAACACGCTGAACTCGACGAGGACATCGACAGGGAATCGAGATGACGATCGAGGAGATCTCTGTCGCGACCGTTGTCATTGTGATCGCCGGGACTGAATTTCATATCGTCCAGACAGAGGGGATCCCTCTCATCTGATGTCGTCACCTAATTTTCGTAAAGAAGAAGCGCGCGGTTTTGATTTTTTGTCGCGAACAACGCTCGCGAGAAATTAACGCTACTGAAAATATATGTAAACATTTAAAAAAAAAAGAAGAAAAACCACGCGAGAAAGTAGCGCGTACGTAAAAAAATGAAGATTTAATTACTTATGAACGCATGCAGAAACAGATGGATTTGAGATAATTAAAGATGACAGGTAATCGGATAAGTCTTTAGTCTGCGAACATCTCGTGCGATGATTACATACCTCCATTTTGATTGGGGGGTCGAATTGTGCGCTCGTTCCGGTGGACGTCCACGAAATCGACGGCGCCCTGAAGAGGTTCCAGGGTGCTGTGTCGAGTTCCGTAGGGAGTTTTTTGTACGATTGCAGCTTCGGCTCGTCCTTCAGGTACCTCTCCATCTCGTAGCATGTCTGAAAGAAGAAAGAAGAGAGCTTGTTAGGAATTTGAAGCAATCTAAGTATCTTTCCGAGTCACTTACGCTGAAGCGGTTATAATAGGCTTTTTTCTGCGTCTTAAATTGACGGAGATGAAAAAGAGAAAAATGATAATATCACGATAATATTGTTTCAATAATAATATTGTTTTAATATTGTTAATAATATAATATTGTTTCAGTATTTTCAACATTGTTTTAATAATAACATTGTTTTAAACTGATAAAATTGTTTCGATATTGTTTAATTTATTTAATCGACTGACCTTTTTTTTACATTATTATCGATATAATATTAAAACTTTGCCGCCCTGCAGTTTTGCGCAAATACAATTAAAATCGTTTGGTAACTCGAAACTGGCTCAAAAATCAAACAACAACCGCCAAATCGAAACTCGAGCTATTCTTGTTGCACGTTTGATCAGTTCGCGGAGCAACAAACACCTGCGGCGATCGCACAAGTCCGCAGATGTTGCAGAATTTATCCATAGAAAGCCAAACAAAACCTCTCTCTCTCTATCCCTTATACGGAAGAGAAGTGCACCGCCGTCAACGCAACTACTCGCGAGTTTGTAAAGTTGCCGCTCTCCCGTAGGCTGTGCCAGTTTGGTACAGTTCCTCGGAGAGAGTACAAAGTTATGCTACTCACTGCGAGGAATTATGCACCAACATTACCCCACAAATGAGATTATAGCATCCTATTCTGGCGCTAAGTCTCCTCTGGGTCCTTCGTCCTCCGTCGGCCTTCCTTTGTAGGATCATTTTACGCGTCGAATATAATCACATAATGGTCGCGTCAAATTTCGCGATCTTATTTCGACAAATTTCCTCGAGCGCGATAAAGCAACGATAAAATATTCAACGAGAAAATATTCAATTCATCACACCTTTGAACAATTTTACGTATTTTTTCAACATTTCTTTCTTCGTTCTATTTCTCTTTTTTTTTCTTTTAAGTGTGATATCGAATCGTCCTCGTTCGCATTTTCGAACTTTTGTTATACTACCACATCGCAGTACGACAGGCAGAAGCATAATAATTTGTTACTTTTCTCTTATTATCGTTCTGTGTCTCGCTCGATATCGAACACGTCGAGAGATATCGTCTCTCTCAAAAAGCTTCCGCAATCACCGGCAACGACACTAATTATTGGAAACGGCACGATATTCCGCGAAAGTGAATTACGCCGGCGCCGAACGGCCATATTATTCTTCTTTCCGCCTGCGAGCTACAGATGATAGCTGACGCAAGCATTCTTTGTGCACTTCGGTATCCTTCCCCCGGGCATTGTCTGCCAATTTATTATTCGTCCTAACGGTTACCATCACGAGCGGCGGTTTTGTCTGACGCTGTTACAAATGAAGCCATTCGCCTTCTATATAAAGAACTACTTTAAGAACTTTTTATAGCGCCGACATTGATAGCGCGGGTGTAACACGATCCATCGAGAAATATGATCTTTAACGTCTTAATAAACAACCTCTTTCGCGACGAACAATTAAATTACGGTGTGAATTTTTACGGCCATTCTTTGAGAGAAAGACGCTGCCTTAATTTGAAAAATAATAAAAGAAACGATTTACGATCTGTTTTACTGTTGAGTGTTCAATTTAAACTGATGCATGTGTGGGAAGTGCCGATTGGTACAAAAGTGCATCGACTAAAGCCACAAAATTAAAAGTCATAAAGTTTAAAGAAAAGACCGAGTCCTTTCTTTATCTATCTATCTATCTATCTATCTTTCATATCTCTCTCTCTCTCTCTCACATCTTTAATACTATAATTTACGATAAATGCCGTTGAGAATCAAACGACGAGCAAGAAGTCAGGTCAGTCCATTTTCCTGCTCGGCAAAGATTCTTTGTGAACTGCAAAAAATGGCCGCGCGTCCAAGTTCGAGGGCTGCTTCTAATGCCGGCGCGGTCCCTTCTGCGAGAAAAATAATCGCCGCCGGGCTCCTTCATTATTCACGATTAAAGTTCGTCCGGGGGCACCGTGGGTACGACTAACGGCGTTAATATAACTTGGAAAGGAATTTTATCACTCGCTTAGGGACCGTTTCTCCTTCCCCGGGGCTCGCTACGGCATCAGCTGAACTTTACTAATCCTGACCTCCGAGGCACGGGCTCTACGTAGACGTGGCCGATCTGTCCCGCCGACCTAACCCGTCCAGACGAAATCTTCGAGGAGAACAATGTCGTTGCAAGCGGAACGATATTAAACTTTGTTTTAAAACCCGCGAATTTTTTTCGATTCACACTTTTGCAAAGAAACTTATTTAGAAGAGCGTCTAACATTTAAACAAACAAAGAAAAACGTAATTTACAATAGAAACACACATTGACCAGGAAGCGAGCGAATGAGAGAGAAAATTGCGAAAAGAAAAATTTGCTGCGCGAGAAAAAATACGCGTTTAAAACGCGAAGTAAATAAAGACGGAGTAAATACATTGGAGTGGAAATAATAAAATATTCGGGATCAACGAAAACATATCGTGATCGCACAATGAAAAGCGTCGGTTCAAACGCAATGTCCGGTAATTCAGTTCAACGCAAATGTTGATTAATGTTTGATATTACCGCAATAATGAGCTTTTATACACTCTCGGTCGAAACAAAGGCATTTACAAGCTCGTATCTAAATAATTCGTGAACAGCGGTCTGAAAGATCTTCTTGCTTACAAACCTGCTGTTTACAAAATCTCGTCTTTTGTTAGTCTCTCTCTCTCTCTCTATCCTTCTCTCTCGCTTTTTCATATAATATATGCGTGCGTGTATGTGTGTAATACACGTTGCATTTAATATTGATTCGTGTGCACACGGCGTGCTATTTCCGCCGCAAGACAGGAAGCATTTACGAGGCTATTCGCGTTCGGCGAAACGGCGATTGACCTTTCGCCGTTTCTGGATTATCCCGGGAAAAGGCGGACAGCAGTTTCGCGGAAGACATTTTGATTTCCTTCGATTCCCCGCCACAATAACGGTAAAACCCGGCCTCCCGGTTTGCCGGGAGAGTAGCGGGAAGGAATCGTCCGGAAAAATAATCGGGAACTTTCCGGTTAAGCGCGCGCTCTTCGCGTCTTTACGACTTCGCGAGGAGACGAGCCTCCTCTACCGCTTGGTTCCGTTAAATCCGAAACTGCGTAATAAGTTAGAAGTTCACGGCGCTGTGTCTTCGCCTGTGTGTTCGCAGTCGATCGCGACGATCCTAACGATCTTTTCCCGTCGAAATGCGTCCCGAGTCGCAGAATTTCCATTGCGCGATGAGTCAGAGCTCGTTCGGTCGCGAATTTATACGCGAGTCGTCATCAGTCTCTTCGTCACAACGCGAATGAAATTCCTCTTACGAAATTAGACGAAATAGTATCTCTCGGAGACGTATCAGATTATCGTCGCTCTGATTTGTCAATGTGCATTTTTCGGTTAAATGACTGAATTAAATAAAATCGATATTGCGCATGAGAATCGCGGCAACGTGTGTATGTTGATAAACGAGTATAAATGACGCGAAGTTATGTCACCAATTTCGTCAGAAGGCACAAGATGATATTCCTCCCGTGAGACCTAAGCAAACACTCGGTGAGTGCGAATTTTTTTCCGATGTTTACTTTCTTTTAGCTGACGAAGGGATCTCTCGTCCAGAGAGAAAGAGAGAGAATGAGAATGAGAGAGAGAAAGAGAAAAAGAGAGAGAAAGAGAGAGAGAGAGGGACAACGGCAATAAAAAAATTCCGCGGATCGATAGGCCGACTGCTCGTTGGAGAAGAACGACGAGAAAAGACCGTCCCGCCATTATTTTTATGGCTACCGCCTGCCATTCCGACCGTAGACGTCCGGCGATTCCGCATTACACAATCAACGAAAATATTCTCGCTGCTCGTTAAAAAACATCATCACGTCGCGATGTTGAGATTTCTATATTTGAAACATTTGAATTTATGATAGAAATGTTAAATAATCAACGTGGGTCGCACACGGCACATGGATTCCTCGTGGAAATAATAAAAGGAGACATTGGGAGGAGATCGTGCGAGATTCGGACGGTCTCTCCGGAGTGGAAATACAATTTGATTTTCTGGTGATCCAATCACGTCTCGGTATCACGTGATGTTGCGATATCGACGGGCATTTGCGGACCTTTACTTTCCGCGGAATCACCGGGACTTTTTAGATCCGACCAACGAGGTCATATCTAGAAAGAAAGAAAGAACGTCTTCATCGGACGGGCGGTAGAAACAGTTCGGAGATAATGGTCACTTCCTACGACCGATAAGACTGTTCTTAATGATAACGGCGTCATTTCGGAGTTCGCATAGGATAGAACTCGATTCGTCGGTGGGCCATTACATCGGACAAACAGTAGGAGGGAGGAGAGAAAAAAAAATGGAAGAGAAGAAACATCGGAGCGGAGAGCGGCGAGGAGGACGTGGAGTCCTGAACGGACCGGGAGGACATTGAGAGACCCATCTTGGATTCTTAAAATCTCTTATCGCGGTCCGCTCGTAGATCCTCTTACTCTTCCCTCTCTCTTTCTCCAGAGTCAACCCGCCGCGCGCTCGTCCTCTCTCAAGTATGGTTTACGCAAACTCAAATCCCGCGTTACTTACCACGCGGAGACGCTTCGACAGTAACGAGGCCGGGACCCGCTGGAACTGGCAGTAACAGTAAAATAAAGCATTTTCAAGAAGAGCCGTGTCGTTCTTCTGAAGCGGCGGGCGCTTCTCGAGCGTCGCAAACGCAGCTGCCGACGCGGTGGTGGGAAGCGTTAAGAGAAGAGAGAGAAGAGAGAGGGAGGGGGGACGCGAAAGGGGAAATGCGCACCGTGAGGATAATCCTCGTCGGCGGAATTTTCCGCGGTGAAATTCACCTTTTCTTCCCTGTCGCGCGTTTTTCGCGACCGAGACGTGAAGTTCCGCAGTAATTCCACGGGACTGTCATTAACAGAACTTTCAGCAGCCCGCTCGAGAGCGAATGAATGATAACCCGAGCACTCGCGCGGTCGCTCGCGCTTGTTCGACCGACCGTATTCGGCGCTCACAACCTGTGCGGACACATTCGCGAGCGAGCGGAGCGACCGACCGACCGTTTCGATGCGTTTCAGCCCTCGCGCCAGGAGGGCCCACCACGGTGGCGGTCTGCCAGGTCGTTAAAGAGATCCCCGCGACTTTAAGAGCGCCGTAAACCCGCGAATTTATCTCGTCCTTTCCTCCTACTTGCCGCGTTCGTCTCTTTCTCTTCCCCGCCCCTCATCCTCAGAGCGACGGAATTTGGAAAGAACCCGCGATCGTGCTGGGTTTCTTCCCTTCGTTTCTGCCATCCTGTGTTTCCTTTTAATCATCCACTCCTCCGTTCGTTCCTCCGTTCTTTTCGAGTGGCGGCGCGGGAGAAAGGGGGCCGGCGATCAGGTGCTTTCCATGGATATCGAGGCTCTCGACCTCGCGAACTGATTAAATGGAGTGTACCGTATCTTAATCTCGTGCCGTAACACGCGCGCGCGCACGTTCTCGCGTTAGAGATACGAGGAACCCCGCTCAACAACGACAACGACGACGAAGCGTCGAGGCAAGCGGTAAGGATTTACGATCCTGGTTATTCGGCCGTTCGAATCGTTATCTCGATTTTGCGGAGTCGAGGAAAGTATCGAATGGCAAAGCACACACTGCCCAGCTTTTATATCGCGAATTGTCCTATCTTTATTCCGCGCCCAGATATTAAATGCGCATTGTTTCAACATTTGCGAGACACTCCGAAGACATGCGACAATGACGCGATCTCGTGTGTATCTTTAGCTCGGAAGAAGTAACTCCCTTACGTCAAGAGATATTTTTACGTAGGATGCGTTTGCTTTATCGTTTCTTACAAAATAAAAAGTGAATAAACTCGTCAAACGTGTCGAAAGTTCTAAACGAATACATTTGTTGCATTTTTCTCTCACCCCGATTTTAATCCGAAAATCCAAATCTGACCTCTGAAAATGTATACGGTGTACGTGGCGCTGTAAATGTTATATCCACTAGCAAAATCTCCTTTGACATCGATCGCAGCAGCAGCAGCGCATCTAGTCCGGGATCCATCGAGGAAATCCCCCGGCGAGACGACGACATTTCAGGAGAGAGAATGGCATTCGGAACGCGAGATCGCGGCGAGGGATACCATCCGGTCTGATCGTGTTTCGAGGCTTATGGTTTTCCTCCGCCATGCCCGGTTGTCCGCTCGAAACGCGCCTCTTCATAGCGAAGACGATATCCCGGGGTCAGGGTTAACGACGCTAACAAGCTGCGGCTGAGTGACTTACGACTAATTCAGCATCCCTTTCTCCCCGTCCCTTCTCCTCGTGTGTCTCGCAATGATTCCCGGACAGATGTCTAAGGAGATGACGAAGGAAGAGAGAAAAGAAAGAGAGAGAGAGAAAACTAAAAGACCGAGAGGCGGCTCTTGTCCGACCAACGAACGACGTGCATGCGGGCTGCCCAGGTTCGTTAAAGTGCAAGTTGTACAAACGGCACAAGACGGTGCTGTTGTTTGTTATTGTTGTGACGTCATCTCGTTAAGCGCACCGTCGTGCCTTTATGCTTATTAACCGGTAATTTCTCAAACTCGTGATAAGAAAATAAGGGGAAGAAACGAGCGGAAATGCGTCCATCGACCGTTTCCGAGAGTACGCGAGTAATGACGCAGTTAATTCTATATTGGGGATAGACAACAATGACGCGAGTGGGTTTTGCGCGAAACAAAAAAAATATATATATGTACTCTCGTTTCAGACGAAGATATTAAATTTGTTCAATTGCGTTCTGTTACAATATCATACGTAACGAGAGCTCTAAACCAAACACAACCGATTTTTATTAGCTCCTCTTCTCCCGTCCTCTTAAGTTCCTTTGTGCGAGGTGGATCTTATCGTCGAAGAGGAATCTCCTCTTGCGAGCTGATCGCGCGCGCGCGCTTCCCTTCTCTCATTGGCTCTTCCTTCTCTCTGCCGGTCCCTTCGCAGATCAAGGCCTTCAAAGTCAACGGCAGCCCTAAACGGAAGATTCGGAACACGAGAGGGATCAGTGCCAAGGATCATAGGGTTCAAATTCCTGGAAGAACCGCAAACTAACTGGCGTACAGTCGATACCGAAAAGGTATTCGGCCTCGAGCCAACGTCAGGAACCATACGTATGGGGGGCTCTCTGCAGAAAACACAAACATATAAGCGCGCACACACAGAGAGGACGCGTCATCGATCGAGACGCACGTTGCGTAATCATTTCGGTCTCCTGCACCACCACCGCCGCCACCACCACCACCACCGAAATGATTCCGCCGAAGACGTCGTTACCGCCGTAGGTCGCAATCTTCTCCGCTTTCGAGCAAATCGAGCAAAAACTCGCCATCCCTCCTCCTCCTCCCCTCCGACACGACGTCGTTCCACGAGATCGCTCACATTCCTCGAGATTCCTTCGCGGTAGCCCTCTTTCCCCGTTCGTTCCACACGCGATGCTCGCAATTTTCCGCGCTTTTTTCTTTCGCGAAAATTGAGCTCCCGTTCTCCCCGTTTAATCGTCACACGAGACTTTCTTGTCTCCTCCGCGCACGTGTCTCCTCCGCGATGCCGACCTCGTTAATTTCGCTCGACGCCGCTCTGTCGTACGTAATTACGAAACAGCTAGAGAGAATGCTAATTGCATATGTCAAGAAAACATTTATCTCGTTTTAACGCACGCACGATCTACCAACACTCACTCGTATGTATCTTCGCTTCTTAGTTTGTTTCCGTAAAAATACACAAAAATATGTACAGATACGCTCTTAAAAACATAACATTTCTGCGTGTTAATAATTGCTAAATAATTGATTAAAAATAATGCGCGTGTGCGTAATTGCAGTCTTCGCTTCTCGCTTATATTCCGCGCGCGTACAGAAAATGTAATTAATCTATAAACAAGATATGAATATTTTCATTAAATTACTCAGCGATGTAGAAGATAAATTATTTCTGTAAAGTAATGTGGCGATAAATATATATCGATCAATTATTATTTGCACGAAGAAGCGTGGAGCGTCGGATTTTCTCGCGTGTATATATATATATAAAATAAATCTCTGATTTTAATTCGGCGAACGTTATCGACTGAAACGTCAAAGCCGGCCGATGTCGGACGATACACCGTAATGACAGGTGACGTTGATGAGCGACCGAATGGCCGCTCGAAATTTACACGAAGCAATTATTCGCGAGAGAAATAAAATCTTCGATTGAGAGAAAGAGAGAGAAAGAAAGTGGCGTCCAAATAAAACGGACGTGTCGATAACATGTGTATTCTTGACGTTTCCTTCGTCGTCGTGCTGGATTTAATCGTTGCGAAAACAAAAGCTATCACGTAGCACGGATCTCTCTCGGTCTTCCATCAAGCTCAGAGCAGGTTAATTAATCGCGTGCCGGAGAGAAATATAATGAACGTTCGCAGCGACCCATAAAGATCCATAAATTCCACGTTGCATTATAAAAAGAAAAAACTAAAAAAACAAAAAAAAAAACAAGAGCAAACGAATTGAAGACCGTTCGGGTGTAACGAACTCGATCATCCACGCGTGCCAATCGATAGTTTTCACGCGTGCTTGCGCAAACGATATTCCGTATAGAACTTCCGATAATGCAAACTTTGCGGTTCTACATACGATGTTATTGCGAATAACAGAAATAAATAAGAGAAACATGAGTTCGAAGAAAAAAATGTCCGCGGTTTATTGCATCTGCTCTCTCTCTCTCTCTCTCTCTCTCTCTCTCTCTCTCTCTCTCTGGATATATTTATTGGGAAAACAACCTAACCACGTGACAAATGCGTTAGAGACTGACGAGGAAAAAGCAGCGTGGCGGATGCTGGGGCGAGAAAAGGAAGGGGGGAGTGGAACGCATCGACGGCTTTACCCGCCGTGAAATATGTATCCGCCGTGTCTGCGCTCGGCGTAGTTGCGGAGTAGTTCGAGCCTTCTATTCGCGATAAATGGCGAGGATGAGTGGACGAAGGTGTCAATACGTCATCCCGCGCATCTACCGCGTCACGGAGACTGACGAGAACAAGCTGGCGAAGAGACACAAGTCGAACAAGGGACGGGAACAGAGACGATGATGAAGGAAGAGAGAAAGAATGGTGGGAAAACGAACGAGTGTATTTGCAAGCTTACATGATTTAGCGAATTCATCAATAATAAGATAGAAAACGACATTTTGCGCGAGATGCGAGCGAGAACCTCTCTCGCATGATCCGCTAGTTATCGTCTGATGTTTCTTCATTTTTTCTCTCAGAAATTCCAGATCTCTCATTCCCAGCGAAGATTATCGCTGATAACACGATTTCTTCGTTATTTCCCCCCTCCCGCTCTCTCTCTCTCTTTTCCTCTTCGATGCTCTCCGTCTCGTCCGATTAGCCGGCGTTTTCTGGTCTCGAAAGTCGCAGTATTCGCGTGCGGTTCTGCCTACCTTCGGTCTCTGTAAATCTAGGTAATGAGGCGTGACGAAATGCAGAGCGCTACCTGACGAACTGTAATGCTGGGGAAACCTGACGATTGGACTCCCGATCCCCGTTCTGTATTCACGGCAAATTCACTCGTTTAACCCGTCGCATTGATCATTACATCTCTCTCTCTCTCTCGCTCTAAAATATCTAATTCTTCTTAAATTCTCGATCGAGTTTAAAATGAATGATGTCGAAGGTACGATTCGAGAAATTTGCTCGCACAGATCTAGAAACGATTCGTTAAAAATAATCCTCCTCACGAGATTCGAATCCAATTCGCGCAATTTTTCACTCTCTAACAAGTCGTTTATATTTTAAACTTTGCTTAACCGATTGAGTGTCGCGAGAAGGCACGAGAAATCGTGCCAAGAAACGCGATTCTTCCGCTTCGCGTCGCACAATGCCAACATCGCGTCTTGCCATTCTCGTCTTTCGTGTGAAAATAAGTCACGATGAAAACAGAAGTAAGATTTATTATCTGCGACTTTTCGTTTAAAAAAAAAAAAAAAAAAAAAAAAAAAAAAAAAAAAAAAAAAAAAAAAAAAAAAAAAAAAAAAAAAAAAAAAAAAATCTGACGGTATAGAGAAGTGCAAACTAGCTTTCTCGATGTGAAAACAAGAGAAGCGCGTTGGCACGTTCGAACTCGATTAATCACATAATCATCGAAATAAAGACGCGTTCGCTCGTTATCTCCCACAAAGTTCCATTTTTAATTTTTAACGACACCTTGCGACTCTTTCATCTCCGCAGTCTTCAATTAAAAACAATAACGCGTCGGACGCGTGTCGCCGTGAAATTTAATTCCCGTCTCACAAAGTCGACGTATTCCGTCTTCCCTTTTTATAGATAGCGGAGAATATTAATCCGCCGTAAGGCACGCTGCGAGAAAAAAAAAGAGAGAGAGAGAGAGAGAGAGAGAGAGAGAGAGAGAGAGAGAGAGAGAGAGAGATAACAGTCGCGAGGATCCCGAGGAGGCCCGGTAACGTCGACGGTAATGCGCGCGCGGCGGCGCAGACATTATTAAATTACATTTAGAAGTGGCGTGGAGAAAGACGGTAGTATACCTACACGTGTATGTGTGCGTGTGGGAGAGAAGTGGGCGAAGGAAGGCGAGGAAAAGTGACTGAGAGAGACGACGACGACGGGCGAGCGGAGCCCGCGATGGGGTGCACGCGGGAGTGGGTATGCGGTCGCGGCTGTATATATTAATTTGGCGCCGACAATACATATTCAAGTTGGAATTCATACGCTGTCAGAGGCAGTGCGCTCGGTCGAGTGAATAGACAGACATTATGGATGTCGTACGGAAGCAGGAGAGAGAGAGAGAGAAAGTGTGTGCGTGTGTGTGCGTATGCGCGTGTGCGTGTATGTGTGTGTCAGGGGAGAGGATGAAACGCGGCGGGAATAAAGGGGAGAGGTGGTACGCGGCGTTACGAGAGAGAACGGGTTTCACGTACGCTTCGCGCCCCTACGACCGCAGGGAGCCGAGTGCGCGACACCGGTAGGTGGTGAGACACGACGAGGGAGGCGGGAGGAAGGGGATGGAAAGAGGGTGCATGAAGCGAAGAGGCCTGATAGAGTGAACGAAGAGGGGAAAGGGTTGATGCCGCGTCGCGCACGTTTCACTGCGACGTGACATCCTATTCGGGAACACGGGCTGCATGTAACGAGCGATTCCGAAACTTCTCATCCACCGTCCAGCGAAGTGGCGAGGCGATCGTTCGATCTCGGGAGATTCTGTATATGTCTCTGCCGTATATACGTGCGCGACCGTCCGTCTGTCGCGCGAGAGATTCGGTCTATCGGCGAGAAAGAGATTCGCCGGGACAATCGAAGACATAAACTTTTATAGTCAATGTGTTCAAAAGGTTTTTCCAAGATTCAGAAAAAAAAAAAAAAAAAAGAGAAAAAGAACGTTTGGTTAAAAGTGATACAATTCTAATCAATAGAAAAAAAAAAATCTCGCGGTTTACTTTGCGCGCTCGCGCAAAACACAGGATAAAGACGAGCGATTTCAAGCGAAGTTAGAAAATGGAACAATAAACCGGATAAATGCATGTTGCGCACCAAGTGTATTTCGACTCGATTTAAGCGCGTGGAATTTGTCTGTCACGGTGGCACCGGTGGTCGTAAGTAGATTCTAATTTATTTCAATTACACCGCTAATGCGCGCCGTCATTTTGTAATTCAATGACGTTCTACTTTCGATGTGTTCGCGATCGGCTGTAATGCAAATCTCATTACCGCTCTGGAAAAAGGATAATGTTGCGGGACCGCGCGGTCGTTAGCGATTGCCATAATGCAGCGACAAAGAGTACTGTGTATAGCGCACTTTGCGAAGATACGAACGTGATATCTGACGTCGACGTGGGTGGCGGCGGATGGATAATTCCATCTTCGTCGCGAGAGAGCAAAAAAAATCCCTTTTTGTTCTTTTATTAAAAAAAAAAAAAAAACAATCCAGTCTCTCAACACATTACTCGTAAAAATGCGCGAACAAATGTTTACGTATAGTCAAACAGTAAAAATAAACTTTAAAAAAATCCATCCGTTTGTTAATTTCTAATTTAAAAATATGCTGGGCACCGCGATGTAAAAATAGCAGTAGATGATAAGATTCTGCTATGTACGTTTATATTGCAGTTCGCATAAAATATGTAAAATTGCATGTTCGCGGTGTCATTATCGTAAGCGACATTCCTCGATAATTGCTGGTAGCAACAACCGCGCGTTAATAACACATTTCAGAATAACGTTGTAGCAGAGTTACACGACCCCGATGTCGATAAAATGCCACCCTTGTGCAAGGAAAATTGCTTTATTCTAGCGTCAGTTATTGTATCACAAAATGAATATATAACACACAGACTATGTATAAAATATTCGTGTGCGCGCACACACTGTCTATAAAAATTTCTTTCTTTTCTATTTTTCTTACGTTTTTCGTCTTGTTTTCGCGAATTTTATCGACAGCCGTCGTCAAGATTTCAAAATGACGCGCGAATACTTGTCGAATTCGGCCTGAATCGCGAAAACGGGGCTAAGCGGGCTCGGCCGAGCGGAAGGAAGAGAAGCTATGATGGGCCCGAGGCCAACATATATATACATATGTAGGGCGAAGTCGCGGATATACGAGCGCGTAAATCACCGGTGCGGAGACGGAGGAAAACTTCGGGTCCGCCGGTGTGTAGCGACGAAGCCGGAGGCCATAACTTTAAGCCGCTCGACTTGCTCGATGACGACGACGACGACGACGACGACGACGACGAGGACGCCGACGGCGGCGAAGAAGCCGCGCGTTGAGTCGCGCGCGCGGCCGACTTTCCGGGGTGTTTCGGTGTTCCATTTACGGAGCCAAACGAGGGTGCGCGATACGGGAGCCGGAGCGTTCGTCGCCCGTGCCAGGAGCGATTGTTTTATACGAGCCAAAACTGGGGAATACGTTACGACTCTCGCCTTAACTGAATACGCGCTGCACAGAGAGAGAGAGAGAGAGAGAGAGTGAGTGAAAGAAAAAGAGAGAGAGAGAGAGAGAGAGAGAATGTTTTTCCCCGACGAGACTTGCTGGGGCAAGAAGGAAAATTGCCGCGGTCGCGCAATTTGTCGCGAGCGCATTGTCACAGTTCCACGACCGTACCTGCGCATGAATACAATATATGTAATCTCTCTTGGTGTAATAAATTTATATGCACATCCCGCGCAAACTACGCGACTACGATGAAATACGACCGGAAGTTTCGTGAAAGTTATTTAACCAATGTAACAAAATAGAGAAAAACCTAAAATAAAATAAAATAAAATAAAAAATTTATCTTACAAAATAGAGACGTAATAAGCAATGTTCGCTTTTTATCTGCAAACGTATTTCTAAAGTATGATTCACCTCAATTAATTAAAAACTTTTAACGCGTAACGAGAAGAATTGCAATCTTCATTTGCGATCTGAGAGAGATGGATTGCGGAGCGCGTGATTCACTTTTGTGTGCGTGTACGCCGCCGTTTATGGGACGCGCACGTGAAAGTATGTCTTAACCCAGACGCCGTCGTTCAGATGATTATTTCACGACACCTACGTAACCGAGGACTTTCATTCTCGAGGTCAGTCTTTTATTATCGCGCGGACCTTTTACAAAATCGCGCGATCTGTTCTTTATCAGTCGCGACGATGATACGCGCCAAATACGGCTCGAAATTTTGTGCAATTTTGCGAACGAGGCACGTTGAAATTTTTCGAAAATAATGTAAATATGCAATAATTTTAATCGCTCACTCGACAACAGTGTTTCGACACTCTGCCAGGTGTTTTGACAAAGAAAAAAAAAACATTACCTCTGACAATTACGAAAGATGTTTACACGGACGCGCGTACAAGTTTTTATTTCGAACGATAAAACTTAATCGATACTCATCCAATCTCGCGTATCAAATGCGTTGCGCAACACGTCGAACTGTGACAACCCGTTCGAAAGCGTGGGATCGCGACAATATAACCTTGGTTGGCCCTTCGAAAGGAAATCGATCTTTCTTGAAAGAGAGAGATTCGAGAACGCGCGCACGTCGTACGTTAACGTGAGATAAAAACCGGAGAGACAAGTGGTACTAAAAGCGGCGAAATTAACGAGAGCATTTTAACACAAATCGCCACACGGCGGCGCGCCGTACATTTTAACGCTGAAATTTCAGCAGGACAATTTTAATTCAAGTATGGTCGCAACGCGCTCTCCCGATGGCCTTTGCCCATTCCGCAACTTACATCAAAGTAAAGTGCAATCAGGCGCGAAGTGACGAAATCGTAAATTTTATCTTAAAAAA
Source organism: Pseudomyrmex pallidus (assembly GCA_014825455.1). Taxonomy (NCBI): domain Eukaryota; kingdom Metazoa; phylum Arthropoda; class Insecta; order Hymenoptera; family Formicidae; genus Pseudomyrmex; species Pseudomyrmex pallidus. Next base: position 21,490 of record QVNV01002120.1, read on the forward strand.
GATGAATAAAATATATAACATACATTTTTGTTAAAATTTATCGCACGAATTATTGTAAATGTTGAATTTGCATCAATGTCTTTGTTCAATACATTTGTGGGTCAAATAAAACACATATACGAGGCCGGATATACATATATAGTTTGCCATCATTAATATCCGCCCACAACATTATTAATATTCCAATTACTCTCGCGACTGAAATTTTAAACTGCGCGAGCGCGAAAGTCGCGCGAGCGATTTATCTCGATTGCGCGTCGAGACACCGCTTTTAAAACTTTTCGCGAAATATCTTAATGAAGTGGTATTAAATTCTGAAATGAAATAATCATTAATCACACACACATACATTTATACTTCACTGAACCTTCGTATCTTATCCCGTCCTCTACCATATCACGGGCAAAGAAACGAAATATCATGGCGCGTAATAAAATAAAATAAATATCGTCTCGTTGCATAATTTAACGTGATAAGAAACGCACCGAGCTCGCGTCTGTCCGAGGAAAAGATGTTTCCCGATAACTCGCCGGCTGGTCGAAGATAAAACCGAGCGGATCAAGCGACATGTCCCGTGCCAAGCGCGCGCATACAAGACAAAGTTCGCGCGAATGTGTCTGTAGAATGTTCCTTTTTTTTTTTTTTTTTTATTTTAGATTGTTGGCATCTCTTTCCTGATATAACTTTTAAATCTTATCGGCTCTGAAACAGCATAACAAAACACGTTGGCGCAGTCGGCGTCGGTTAAGCGACACGGTCGGGAGCTATTTTTCCGCGGGTAATTTATTTCATTAAAAAGTTCAGCGCGATAGCTTAAAGTTTCAACATTCAGCGTTGTGTTCGCCCTTCTCTTCCTCTTTGGTTCTCTCTCGCCGGCTCGTTAACGACTCGGTTAACCCGCGCGCCGCGCATTTCGTTCCTCTATACGCCGGCTCTTTCTCTTCTCGTCTATATCCTCTCTTTTCAGAACGCGATGCATAATTCAAGCGCGCTCCACGCTCGCGCGGTCCGCTAAGGCAAAATGCGTACATACAATATATATATATATATATATATATATATATATATATATATATATATA
>QVNV01002121.1:0-21534 GCA_014825455.1 Pseudomyrmex pallidus
TTTGTTTTCAAAAAATAAAGATTGGTTCAGACAATATTATATAAAAAATTGGAATTTATGGCAGGACTTTCGTCTCGTGATAGAACTACTTTAAAATCAATTGCGAGCTGGTATTATACTTCAGCCAGGCGGAGATTAACCGTTAGTTAGGTAATTCAAAGTTATATCAGGTGCGATATTTCAATTTCTGATAGTTACAAGACCACGTACTGAAAAGTTAGTGTGAGGTTACGTAGTATAACTCTCTCTATGAACTATCTTGTAATATATTCATACGTGGACACGGGTTGTGAGATCGAACGCTATGAGAGTACAAAGTTCTAAAATTAACTTCTACTTATCAGGTTTAAACTGTAATAATCTATGAATCGCGTAACAAACCGCGTACTCGTTACTAACTTAATTTATATATAAAAACTTTTACAAAAGAAAAATATATGTTATAATATATTATAAATATAACATATATTTTAATAAAGAAAATATATTAAAGAAAATTTTATTGTTCAAAATTTTAATTAAAAAAGTTACTTTTTTTTTTAATTTTTTTTTATGACATCGTGTATATATTTTTATTATAGAAATGACAAATTAGAAATAGATATAGAAAGCTTATACTGCAATTTCATTACATACAAAGATATGATATCAAATTTTTCAGATTTTATTTTTGTCATCGATATTTACAGGTTTTTTTTCGCAAATTATAACTCACGCAGATATTTGCTCGCGTGTTTTCTCATTCGGATCTATTTGCGTCAACGTCCGATCGTTTTGAATGACGCATAGGGACGATCGTGGCCGCGAAAACCTGTCTCCACGAGGTCGCCGCGGTATATTGCGGGGCCAATGAAAAATTTAATAGAACCCCGCCGGATGATCGATGTAAGATAGTTGGCGGAGAATAGCGAAGATTATAAGGGGGGCGAGTCGAACCGCTGCGAACAAGCGCCTATCCTCGAGATGAGCGATCGACCCCCGGAGACACGGAGTCTGATCTCGTCGCAACCCACCCCATATACCGGAGACGACTCGTCACGCGCCTTATCTCTCGACGGGCCTGTCGTCCGATATAACGGAACGTCGGAGTCCTTACGTTACGCCGTTACAGGAATGACGTGCTCGAAGAGTGACCGCGTCGAAGTCCACATGCGATTACATGATTTTGGCGTGGTGTCGATCGTATGATTACACGTCACTGCATAGACATTGCACAATATTCTAACTTTGATTTAACCTAATTTAATTCACTCAATCTGTTCCCTATATATATATATATTTGTTTTAAATATACAATGATGTTGCTTCGTGATAAAAAAAATAAGCAACTTTATTAGGAGTTCTATATAAAAAAATTTTTTTCACGTCAAACAATTACAATTGTTTTTACTTAGAAATTCTCTTATAGCTTCTCTTATTTAAAAATATTTTAAAAACGTCTTGCAAAAAATTTTCTTCTGTACAATAAACCGCATCTGTTCTCATAACAAATTTTTATTTTTATTTATTACAAATTAAGTATTTTATGTATGTAGAACTCTCGTAGTCACTCAATATTATCTTCTCGCATGAAGAAAGTTTGACAAAATAAAAATCAAAGGGTTATTCGCATCTTGTCATTTGCAACAATTATGCATGGTGGCGTGTATATACGTGGATTCTACTGACTCCTGTTTGAGAGGGTTTCACTGACAAAGAATTACGCTGTCGTTGGTAAATTTACCTCTCGTCGAAAGGAACAAGAAGCATTACTACGAGAAAAGCGACGAAATTTTGGTTAGAAATTATTGCGATGTCTTTCCCGCACGAAGATACTCTGTCTCTTCGTGACACTATTCAAAAGAGTCACTCGCGTATGCGGTTCTCTCTCTCTCTCTCTCTCTCTCTCTCTCTAGATTTTATCAAATCGGGCGACGACGCGTAAGACGAGAATTATAAAATAACCGCTGTCATCATCGCATCATGCTTATTATCATCGCAACGGTTTATCTTTAAAAAGGAGGTTTGTGAATTATTTATGCGTCGTCGCGTTTTTACGCATTCATTTCCTGCGCATTTAAAACAATTATGAAACAAGCAAAGCAACATCTTGAAGAACTCTTTGCTTTATAATGAAAGAATTGATTATTATTCATGTTTCTGAAGTATTTTATACTGAATAACAGAGAATGATGCTCTTATTTGCTTTGCGCGAAAAATCGCAAACCCATGTAAAGCTGTATAATTATAATAAACTTAGTGTGTTTGCATCTAAAGGAAATCCAAAAACCTAGACACATAAGTTTGAACTTTGCTTTACGTGAAAAGTAAACACATCTAGAACCTCACTTTACGTTAAAAAGTGTATGCGTAGAGGCAGTGTTCCTCCTCCTTGCGGGGAGATTTCACTACCGAAGAACTAGACACATAGGCGTGAGGTTAATCTTGTTTTGCACGGTATGTCGCAAACCTATGTGAAACAATTTAATTATAGACCTAGTTTTGCATCCAGGGGATAGACGTTACTTTTCGCGGAAAATGAATTGAGAATTTTCCGCGCAAAACAAGTTGCTACTATTCCATCGCCCATCGGTAGGGGAGACTGGAGCTGTGGTTGTGACACGGGTAAAAAGTTACAGCCTTGATTAGTGATAAAACATAAGTGCTACAATAAAGCTAAAAGAAGACACATGCTTGCGACAATATCAACTGTCACGCCACACACGTCGGTAACGCTATTGTTGTATTATTTTTCATTACTAATCAAGACTGTAACTTTTTACCCGTGTCACAACCAGCTTCCTCTCCTACTTCAGATTCTTCACATTGAGTAAAACTATATATATATTATATTTTACTACTATAATTAACGCAAAATATTCGGTCAGTGAAAATCTACGTTGAATGTTCGTGCAAAATAAATAAATAAATGAATAAATAAATAAATAAATATATATTTATATTTATATTTATATTGTGTAAATTTTACACGTGAATTTTGAAATTTCAATTTATAAGTTCATATAGAATGCTGAATTTGCATCACGTATACAAGAAATGCTTGTTTATTTTCCCGTTTATATAATATAATATATATTATAATATTATATATACATGTATATATGTTGTATGTTGCGATTCATAAAATGTATCTTAATGATATAAACATTTGAGATCTAATTCCATAAGTTTAATACATCGCCCAGTTTTTTAATCAATTAATTCCTTTACATTCACGATCGTGTGTAACATGTCCGAGGAAAACAAAAAAGTAGGGAGAAGTCAAAGAGATTCGGACACACAAAACGCATGCCGATGACGATTTCGCGTTCTAAGCGGTACTTGTGAAACCAACCACCATCGCGGTCGTTAATCTCGTTTCCCGCAAGGAGTATTGAGAGCGAGAGGTAGAAAGAAGCGAGTTTCAAGTTGGGGAGTAGGCCGCAGTGCGGTAGCTTTAGGTATCAGAATGTTCGCGGTTGGTCACCCTCGATAGTGGAAGGAGGCTGGAAGAGCGATTTGTGAAACAAGCCAAGTCGAGATGGCAAAAGTGTCTACATGTGTGTGCCACATTGGTGACGTACAGACAAGAGAGGACAAGAGGAAGACGGGATTACGAAAGTGAGAGAAAAAATATTACGACCGGGGGAAGAGGCAAAAGAGTGGAGGGAAAAAAGAGTAGAGATGAAAAGACAAGAGAGAAAGAGAGAAGACGAACGAAAAAGAGAAACCGAGGGAGAGAATGTGGTGCGAGATTTACCCTAAAGCCTCGGGCAACCGCAACCCCCGAGCGATTTCGATTATCGATAGCACTCGTTTTAAAACACCCAGTGTCGATTTGCCGCTCGTCCCGTAGGATGGTTTGGTAGTCTCGCCCACCCCCGCGCGCGCGCGTTCCGGACCCTCCTGTGTGCATTGCGGTTCTTTTTATTCCCTGCTCGTTGACGGACGCGACGATTGTCATGTTGGGAATTTGTGGTCCCCGCAGATGCCATTCGAGATTCGTCCGATTGGATGGGCAACTGCAGACACCTGCCATGCTTCTTTCGCGACGTTCACCTCGTCGAGAGAGCAGCCGCTTGATTATTCGCCCGATAATATTCTACGTCGCCGAGATAAATCGCGTCACAAACGGAATCGCGTAATTTTCGGAAATTGCGCCGTATGAATTAAGACGAGAAAAAATTTTCCATGAAGAACACAATACAAAATTACAAGATAAACCTTAATAAAAAAATAAGCCATTAAAAAAATTTATTTCAATTTTATGCTTTTTTTTAACAAAAACACACATTTGTCTTTTATAAGATTTAATTTTGCTTTTTACTTTTTGTTTAAGAATGCATTATAATACTATTCGGAATTGATTGTTATTAAATGTCGATTTTATATAATAAAACGCAGTTAGCTGCACAGAGAATCTGATTGAGACGAATTCGATAGAAATTGCTCATTAACAGCAACCTCGCCTAGCAATCATATCGTTTCTCATGCATGAACTCTATGTGCCTTACATATGTCAGTCGAATCTCACAATCATTCCCCTTCGTATTGAATGAACGCCGATTTGCCCTCCCTCGGACTGACAAAGTCAGGTAACGTGGCATAATCACGCGTCGTGATTTTTGACCATCTGCTGGATGAGTTCCAACGTGATTTTACACCTGCTCGTCGCAATTGCATGCTCGATCTATTATCGCGCGCATTAACCATCGTCGCCGCGTTTCCGGAAATGTAACCGGACAAAAGTTTATCCTCGATCGCTCGTTGTCTACTCGCTCTTTTGTTTTCCCGACGACCATTCGCTCCGACGCGAATCACGTGGGAACGCTAATGAAGAAGTTATCGTATCGAAATGCGTCACGTTCGAAATTAGGGAGACCGCTGTCCCCGCGTTCGCGACCTCACAATGTGCCATGTGCGGCCGCCCCCTATGTGAATTAACACGTTTGGATTGCCGGTATGACATTATATGATGCAACAAAAGCACGGAAGAAGTTATCGTTTGATCAAGCACACTGTTGTAGAACGAAACATGCGTGGGCACACATCGTTTTCAATATACGAGAACATACTTACAAATTTATGTATATACAAACTCAAAATTTGATCGGACTTTAAAATCATTGTAATTATTTTTTTCAGTTGTGAAACAATTTTATATAATTTTGTGTGCTATATTAATATAAATCACTTACTTATTATAAGTTGTGTTTTTAATATTATTATTATTAGTATTATTATATTATTTATTATTATTATTATATAAACAATCGGGATGAGTGCAACAGCTCTCCCTCATACTCCTTCGTATATGCCTTTGAGAGTTATCTGTCGAGGTATTTTTTTATTTCTTCTCTCTTGGGATAAAACTTCTTCCTGCGATCTCGATGACAAACGACGCAGAGACATACGAGAGTTAGCGAGACGGGGAGAAGGAGGACTAGAGAAAAGACACGCGCGGAGGCGACTTTCGTCCATCGTAAGTTGAAATTTCAGGCGGCCGGAAATTCCGCGGCATTATTCGAAGATTTCACTGCCGGCATTGTGTGCCGTGGTAAGAAATGACGCAGGTTAAATGTACCGAGCGGTAGATAATAAACAACAATAATACACATTCGAGATAAATAACGCGCGACAGATATCGCGTGCGCAGAACACATAAAATATTTGTTCTCGGGAGTCGCGCGCCGAATCATCCGTCATTTCCAGCTTTCGTGAATCGATAAAACCGCTAAAGCATATTTATCACAGGAAACCTTTTAGAGCTTTCTCTCCTTAGCTTTCAACTTAATGCGAATACGCAAGTAAGTTATACAAATTTTTTACTCGTCGATTAAATTAGTAGATTAAATTAGTAGATTAAATTAGATAGATTAAAGAGATTAAGTTATAGAAGATTAAAATATCTTTCTCACATATTTTATTAATATGCAAGACTATTTTTACCAATAATATCCGCACAATATATAATATTTTCTTAGCTATTTTATTTACGATTATATATATATATATCTTTGCGCAATAGCTTGTCATTTCTTTGCGAAATTTGTTTTCTCGGTAATTAATGCGCGTAATATCGTAATATCTCCGATCATCGTGCAAGTAAATATTACATTACGCGTTACAAAGATTGAACAAGTGCTGTCAATTTGTTATTCACATGTTGTCAGCTTTTAAAAGTTTTCTGAAAATCCTTTGAAACTTCTTTCTGGTGATGTATAAACTCTCGTGATTTCTCATATACTTAAACGAAAACAATTTGAATAGATACTTGATCTTAAGGAAGGCAAGAAATAGCTCTCTGATTCTTTAGAACGGAGACGACCCGCAAGAAAAATTGCGTATGTAACAGTGTGATTACATGAATATTAATGTTTTTTATTCGTGTGAAATCATCGGTGATCTTTTTTATTTCTTTATCGCGTGTGTGTCATCGAAGAACCGAATAAACTTTCTTAGTGCCGTAACGTCGATCTGAAAGCGTGTATATAGTTTCATCAATAGATATATTTATTAAATGATGAAATCATACATCTCTCGCGATATGTGTTACCGTGACTCATAAATTGATTGCACAAAATAGTTGTCTTCCCAACATAACTCGTGAAAAACTTTGCATCTGAAGCAACAAAAAACATCATAAAGAAACATAAAAAATACAATAAATAGATTGTGAATATTTTCTTGTCTTTCGTTCTTTCAAAGACAAAAGGATATATAAAAATGATATATAAAAGAAGATATTTTATAAAGAAATTACTCAACAACATTATTAATAAAACTTAGACATCGAGAATGTTACTTCAGTTTCTCTTACATTAAACGCTAAATCAAACATTGCGGTGTTTGTTGCCATTTAGCGATTTTTTTGCGATTCGTCCGAACGTTTATTAATTACCGAGACGACAGACACATGGTGACGAAACGTGGAAGACATTCGTCGTGACGATCAAAAGTAGGTGCGTATGCGTACTACTCGATCGCGACGGTGGATGTGTAGGGTAAGGGTTCAATTTACCGAGGTGTAAGCAAATAACGTTCTCCGGAGAGTTTGCTTGCGCGTAGGCAGAGCACCAACGACGCGACGTCCTTTAATTTAAGTCCTCTTCCTGATATCGGAGCCGCGTGCACAAGAGTTATATACCCCCTCTTCCCTCTCTTATTCCTCCTCGACTTCAGTCACTGCCAGTATCGTCCCGTCGGAGCATGTGCTTCATTTTCAACCATCTCGCCGTCGCTTGCTACGCAAACAGAAGGGATGGCCTCAAATGCAAATAGTTATTGTTTGGCACAGGCGCTTATGCACGCCTGCGAGCCAGTATCGACGCACAGATCTCAATTAGTACGGCACTCACTTAACGCGATCAACCGTTGTCATCGTCGTCGTCGGCTGCGACGTGTCCCGCAAGTTCAATTAATTGAGAGCGCTCGCTTCTTTCGTTAGTAACGCCTTGGAACGATCGTGATTGAAGAAGCGCTTTTTCCTTCGTTTTTGACAAGTGATTCTCTCAAGTTTAAGAACACAAGATCTTTACTACAAATGCGCGTTTCCATATAGAAATAGAGCAAACGTGGAATTCTTGAGAAAAATTTTTCAAAAAGAAATTTAAACGATACCCTTTATTATGATTTTGAATTTAAGCATCGTGTACACACCATGACAACGGACGAAAACTATTATTTAAGATCAAATTTCGAAACTGACAATGATTTAAAAAAACACCAAAGTAATGTCTCCCGATATCAGTGGCGAAGAAGATCGCGATCATAAACAAGACGACTTAAGCGTGAGATCCTCGAAATGACCAGAGTCTGTTCTCACAAAGGCAGTGACACTGCCCGAGAGTGAAACGCGGGGGTTGCCTGCTGAAATCCCGGATGCCCTCGGATGGGGTAAGATTACGCGTGTGTGTGCGAAAAACGCGTGCGCGTGAGAGAAAGAAAGAAAGAGAGAGAGAGAGAGAGAGAGAGAGAGAGAGAGAGAAAACGCGATAGAATCTTACATTCAAAATAGCAGGGATAAGGCTGAGCTTTCGGATTTGGCATTTCGCGATGGCAGGGGGCGAACAGTCGCGAGTCTACGACAAAAAGAGGGAAGAGGATCAAGAAGGCGGGGTATACAGGTTGTAACATGCAAATTTGAACCTTAAAGGTTTTATGTCGACGATATCTCAGAATCATCTTCCCTCCTCTCTCGATCATGGTAAATGACGCGGCCCGTGAGGGAAGATTTCGCCCTCGATTCTTATCTACGGCAAAATTGTCTCACGCGTTGAAAAGAAATAGACATTTCTGTTCGTTGTCCTCCTTCACGTAGACACGGAAGATTTTCGAATTGATAGTAATTCGTTGTCAGCAATTTCCTGCACGATCTGAAAATCTTTGAGTTCCGTGTTTGCATCGAACTTGATGCAATGCATTTTAGTAATATGACAATAATTTCATAAGAAATTTACATCTCGTGTCGCAATTTTACAAAATATATCTTACAAATTATTACAAATTATATTTTTTTCAAAAACTTTGAAAAATATAAAGTGCAAAGGAGCGTGCAAGTTCTAGTATTTATTACACATATCGAGAGAATAATTGCACATTTTTATTTATTTAATGATAATGTATTCTTTGTATTTTTATATTGTATACGGATATTTTAACGCGACGGGAGATAACTAACGCGAAATGTGCCGATTATCGAAATTTCGTATGTCGCGTATGCATGTGAAATTTTCATCTCTCTTTTTTTCCGCCCAATTACGGCGTTTTAGCCAACGACCGTTTTCGGATCAAATGTTCATTTTCTCGCGAAAAAAATTTATTATGCGCGCGGAACGGAAAATGCGAATGGCTTATACAGCGTGTCGCGGCGTGCGCGCGGGCGTCGCAATCAGATACAAAATTGCAAACGATTTTAATACGGCGCTTCCATAATTCACGACTACAGTCGAGCCACGTATTTTTATTGCGCGTGCGGCGATCGAGATCGCTATCTAAATTGAATCGGATACTGCGAGTTGGCGTGCCGCTACTATAAACACAGGCGTAAACCAGACACGCCGCGATTTTTTAAGCTGCTTTCTATGAAAATCGCTGAAAACTCGCGATATAATGATCGAAACTGCTGGCGTAAATAATATTGACATTGAGTTGACGGTTGCAAGCTTGAAAATAAAAAAATATATACTCTCGAAGTTCTTTTTATCCATACTTGTTGTTATTTAATACGTTATATCGCAAAATGGAAGTAACTGCGATCGAAATTTTGACTGTATATTTACCATTTTTTCAAATTTCTTTCTTTCTCTCTCTCTCTTATTTTTTCATATTGTATACTGCTGAAGCGATTTTTAATTTACTTTCTCTCTTTTCCTATAACTTACAATAAATGATATTTATAACATATTAAACATGTGTATACGTACATATATCTATTTTGAAATACTCACTCTTGATATAGAAATAAAAGAAAAGGGAATGTAGAATGTAAGAATGTATCATCACGCATGCGCTTCCAGACAGTTTCATATCATAATTACGTTCGGGCGCTTTGACTATACCACTGCTAGTCGGTATATTTTTATGTTATAATAAAGATTAAAGCGTCTTCAATAGCTTAAAGCGTCGCTTAAGTAGCAGAAAAATAAAACATATTGAATGAGTGCAAAAGTTCTTATGGATTTTGTGATAGAAAAATGAGTCAAGTAATTTTATTAAAAATAATGTATTTATTCTACCAATAGCAAAAGATAATAGAAAACAATAGAAATCACTTGATAGAATAAATAAATTTTTATAAAATTACTTTGTCTATTTTTTCTATGATAAAACTTCCGTTTTACAATAGAGAAGGCTTCTCCAATGATTTTCTGTTTCACATATATTTTGAAGATTCTGAGTAACAATCAAGAAGTTTTAGCCTTCGCTCATTGTTTATTAAAAAGTTATTAATACAAGAAGTTTTATAAATAAACTCTTGTTTTCTAACACCGTGTACAGAAAAAAATAAATATAAAAGGTAAATATTTTGTTTGTATCATGAGCGGGAAAAAGACTCCTTCCTTTCTTCTCCACCTCCTTCCCGAAAAAAGCCTAAACCAATTTATGTTACTACAATATCATTAATTGTCACAATGCACATCGCTTGTCAATATGTCTACGCTATCGTATTAACATATTATAGATTAGGTTAGGTTAGGTTTTTTCGAGGAAGAGATACAGAAGGGGCAAAGCCTCCCCTCTTTTCCACAAGTGTACGATAATATATATATAAAAAAAAGAACATAAAAAGAGAAAAAATAATTTAAAAAAAAATAAAATTTCTGTGCAATATTCAAAAATTTGTGCAAACGCATGTTGAAAGTTCACAAATTTTCTTTCAAATTATCTAACCGTCTGACACACAGAACTACATAACACACTGTTTCAGCAATAGCATACGACCAAAGAAACCAAAACAAAACAGTAAGCTCTATTACTGCTGAGTATTTGTGTATAACATATCATATGTTATGTCTAAAATATACACGTATCGGGAAACGATGGTTTAGTTATGACTTTTTTTTGTTAATAACTTTTTAATAAACAATGAGCTAAAAGGCTAAAATCTTTTAATTATTACTCATGAGAATGATCTTCATGATATGTGAAAGGTTTCACTGGAAAAACTTTTATATTCACTCAATAAAAATGTTCACTTTGTGACAAAAGAAGAAATATCCGGAACGTTTTTGTTTATTAAAAAAACCACTACCGAGACGACACGAGCAAATCGAAAATACATTGCTAGCGGCTTCTTTTAAGTTCTTATTCAAAAAATTAACAGTCTTATCACATGTCACCAGATATTACACGATGAAATATTCAACTTACTAGAAAGAAGCGGTAAATCCGATCTTCAATCTTCTTGAAAAAAATACCATCGCACAACAAAGCGTGCGAATTGAAAAACTTGCTGCGGCGTCTCAAAAGCTTATAAAAGCTTAATTTTATAAAAGTATAATATAAAAAACGTGAGGATACTTGGCAGTCTATAGTTATATAGTCAAAGCTCGGACACATTTGGCACTTGTGCGAAGTTGCACGATGCAGATCAATCATGTAGATATTAATATCGTGGGCCACATTGGCCGCACGCATTCGGTAGTCATGGTGCACTCCGGCCATTCATCATAGCCCACTGTAGTAGAGTATACGGCGCGCACCGAGAGCGTGTGATTAGAATCAGTTACCCTTTACTTGCGCGCGCGTTACCTCGCTGTCCCCGGTGGTGGGTAACCCTTGATATCCTGGGCAAGGATATCCCCTCGGGTACCATCTGCCAAGAGCCGCTCCTTCTATCTCCATAGCGTCGCTCTCGCGTGTCGTTCCAATGAGAGAGAGAGAGAGAGAGAGAGAGAGAGAGAGAGAGAGAGAGGCTGCAGCGTGATGGTCCTCTCTCGAAAAATTAATAAGCCACGTTCTCTCTCACAACGCGTCGTTACGGCGATCTTAACTTTTCGCTTTTGTTGCACTTGATGATTTGTAAAGTTACATTGTACATGAAAAATTTCATATTACTTTAAATTGACGCTTAAGTCTTTCACGCGATGCATCTTTTTGGTTTTTTGTAATATAGTCGTGATCCCCGGATACACAATAACCGTTTTGTTTTAATAATCCAATAAAATGATGTATGGATCCAATTTCAATATCCAAGATATTGAAATTTACGTAAATTTCCACAATTAATAAATTTATCAACACAAAAAGACCGTATTGGTGTTCTTATTGGCCTATTTAAATTAATTTATCTTTGTTTTGTTTTAATCGCTCAATTTCGATCTGCAAAGTATAAAAAATGGATAGAATAACAAAACTGTAAAAAGGCGGTAGACCGTGATGTGTTGCGGCAAAGAAATATATAAAAAAAGTTCATCGCTTTAAAAGTATCTTAATTCACTTTAATAACGGAAGTGATAATGGTACATAATGTGGATATTCCCGGCGCCTTGTAGGCTCGTGATCGGCGTTGATAACGTCACTTACGTTATTCCAATTACGTGCTCCGAGCATAACGACTTGCGCACGAATATGCTTTTGCGGGAGAATGCGAGAAGCACGAGACCCGAAATTACGTGAACTTCGGCGCGCGACATGTACTCGCGGAACAATTTACAGCAATCCTCCAAAGTTATGTTACGTGGCCATTTTGGTCACGACGTCGTAAAATCTATTATTTAAGCGGCTACCGGGGCCGAGGCCAAGAAGATTGCATCTAAAAGCGGTCGAGTATGGACGGAGGTGCGTCTATGTGTATACATGTTAGGTATACATACAGGCGCACCAAATTTACAATCTGCTTCTAAGGCAAAAAAAGAAGAGAAATTTCAGAGACAATTTTTTGTCATATGTTTGTGAATTAATGACGTTCGCATTGATGTGACGTCATTAAAAAAAAAAAAATTCAAAAATCGTTATTCATCGTTTTTTATTCTATCGGGTCTTATCGAGAACATTTGCAAATGATTTGCAACAATTATCAGCGTAAAGTAAGTCACGTCCATTCGTTTAATGGCCAAGTTTGATTTGTGGATAAAAAAGACACGAAGAGAATATACTTGCCTCCTTTTCTTGTAGACATTCGATACGTCACTTTGCAGAAAACAGTCTTTTGTTCCTTATTTATTGCAACATGAATAAAACAGGGAGAAGAAGCGGCGGCGAGTGGCGTATTAAATGCGGTATAATTTTCAAATTTTGGGAAATAAATAACGGGTAAACGCAGACACGCATGTGGGGTGTTTTACCCTCTCTTTGCTTCTCCCGTTCTCTCCCTCTTTGTCTCCCCTGAGTATACATAAATCGTCGGGTACACGTGGGTTTGCATTCCGCGAGGAGGGATCCGCGAACTTCTTTAAAAAAAATATTGAATTACATTAGCATGCATTTAGTGCGACATCCGAGTAATGCAGAAAATTGTCGTACGTTCTGAACGTATGCGATTATCTATCATTCGACGTCCGTAAAAATATTCAAACTAATACTTTGTTCTTCCGAACGCAGAAAGAAAGAAAATGTAATGAGAAAGAGGACGACTGTAACGACGATGGTTTGACGATTACGCGAAAAGCGGAACGGCGCTCATATCGTCGCGCTATTGCTCACCGCGTTTCTTTAATTACCGGCATTAATCACGCGTAATTACCGAGCATCTTGTAACGCGCGCTAATGTTTGGCCGGTGAGCGTCTCCGCGCGCGATTTTGGTCCAACCCTTTGACGTTCAACGGCGTCGAACGATCCGAAAACCGGGTTCATGAACGGTCTACGATGTCGCGCGATTCTCGCGGTTACGCCATTGGGAATTAATCCCGAGGAGTAGTAACCGCCATCCGCGGCCGCAATTAGTACGATACTGCATGGAGTGGTTACCGAGGGTAACCTCGCCGAACTCCGTTTTGATCGTCGCGGCTAACGAACGGTTAACCGTCCTTAAGTGGCGCCCGAGCGACGCGTACACGCTCTACTATAGAGAAATTGTGCTAATCTATGCTAATATCGATTGGCGACTATTGATAATGGCGCGCGCGCGTGGTTACAACGCGGTTTCCTCGCGAGGAGTCACGGCAATTTGCTTGTGTAACACCGGAATGTAATAGGATAATCTCGTAATTTCGGTCCACCACTGTGTCGACGGATGTCGTAAAAGGCGCTCATTTATCGGCAGCTCAAAAATGTTTCAATGATTCACGCGATTAAAGAAACTGTGATGTTTCCACAAAAATCTCTATTATTTCTTATTAGGACAGATAAATTGATTATTTTCATTCGGTTTTATTCTTATCGAGTCGCGTCAAATTTTAACGTCCATCCGACAAGCTTCTTAAAATAAATAACTTCAATACAACAGCTTTAATATATTATATTACGCGCACGGATACCTAATGTATGATACTGCAATATAACATTTCTAGTTAAAAAATGCAGGAATACAGGTTGGAGGGCACGTGAGATTAACATGAACGATCTCTAAATTTCTAACAAATTTATGACAGATTTAGCTACGAGTAATTTGTGTAAATAGCTTGTTATTTTTAGATCCATGTCTCAGATCTGAGACAGGTTTGAATTTCCGGTCTTCCGCAATCTCTCCATTAAAGAAACCTATACTTGATTTATATCTCGGGAAGATGGGAACATGAAAAATTCCTATTTCGCGTCGTGTTCCCGTGAAATTCGCCTCGCCGTTAATGCCGGGTATTAATCCGGCTGCGATTAACGAGCGACGCGATGCTGTTACTTTAACATCGGGTTTCGTGGTCGAGCCCACGGCCTCGTCGGGAGAGAGAGCGTGCATTAGTTCGTCTCGTGCAACATTAAATACGGGCGCGAGCGTTTTACAGCGGGCGCGCACACGGCCATCTTGGTTATTGATTGCACCCTAGTTACGGGCGCACGAACGACAACGACGACGACGACGACGAAGCCAGCTGTCTCGTTCGCTGTTTGGTTCGGGCTCGTTACTTTCTATGCGACACCACGCATTACTTCTGTTGCCAAGTCGACACAGTCGCTGTTATAACATGCGTGCGCAAACACTCGTCGTCACGAAATCACATCTCTTCTCGCACACGAGGCCGAACGCCTTCAAGTGAAACAGAACGCACAAAAGACCGACTTTCGATTCGAACACACTGTTTGCGCATAAACAGAGTTATATTTGCATTTGAAAGACGCGCGTAGATTTTTTTTCCGATAAATCATTACATTTTGTTGAACAAAAATGAAGACGATTTCTTTGATGTTGTCTTGTTAGATCGGTTTTCAGAGTCAACGTTCAGAATGTTTTTTTTTTCTATAGATGATTACTTCACACATATGAATTGTACAACGAAATGCTACGGACGATCACGTAATAAATTATGTAACGTGATGAAGCATATATTGTACGTCGCGGTTGAGACCGAGCGTCGAAATTTTCTCTGACGCGCGGTCAGGATGTGTGAAATTTTCTCCGTATCGAACGCGCGGAGAGCGAGCTTGGTCGGATCCCTGCGGGTTGCCGAATTAAATATTTAAGCACTTTCCATTAGCGTGCCGGTTTATACTTATCAGGGATAAAGTCAAAGGGGTCTTTCGCGAAAGTCACGCCTCGAAGCGGAGAATAACGAGTGGTTTGTGCTTTTCCGCGCCGCGCGTTCCAAGCTTTCTTGTCCGATCTTTCGAACATCATATTCAATAAATATACAGTGGTTTTCAAAAAGTATTGGCGCATTCACATTTAATAATAATGCACATAATAGTTTTGAGCTTGTACGTTTTACAATGGAGTTTGAAATTTAGCATTTTTAGGAATTATGAATTTTTTCAGATGTATAATCGATATAAATTGATTTACTTCACATTAACACCTTGTGTTGCCTCGTATCGGCCTTCTTATTTTCTCTTCTACTTTATAATCGATATGTTGCGAGATAATTTACTATAGAGAGCAAGATTAAAAACTTGTTTCGTACTAAAACCTTCAAGAAAATTGTGTATTTTCTAAGTGTGCCAGTACTTTTTTGAATATATTTTCGTTTATTTTCTTTAACTACAATAGTGAGAGTTCTGGAAAAAATACACTGCTTCCGTATATTATAAAACATTAATGGACATCATCAAATATCAGATTAATAAACATATTTTGTATTAATATATCATTTCACTATACAAAGATATTTTTAAAAATGTTGCGATACTTTTTGGAGCAACTGTATAATAATAACTCGTACAAACTCAGCGTGTTAAAAAGTATATTTTATTTGAGCGCGTTTAGAAAATCTAAAAAAAAACTTCGCAATTTACGATATTCGATTTTGTTACGCGTAATAATATATATCGTTGAAATTATCCTCCAAAGCGGAGTCTTCCGAAACAAAGAAGTTTCGCTTTAACTATTACGGAATGTTTATGTTGCTGTATGTCATTAGAAATTGCAACTAATCGCAATCGCGGCTTGCGCCGACTCTTCCTGTCACGCATTACGTAGCCTGGCAGTTGCCCGTTACTCACGCTTGAAATCATTGAACATTGGAACAAACGCCGTAATTTCACAACGCGGTTTAGCTGGCCGTTAAACAAACGCCGACTTTGCGCGGGGTTTGATTTAGCTTTCAGAACGATTCGACGTGAAACATCAATAATATGTTACGTCAAAAATTGACCTATCCATAACCCAACAAGGAGAAAAAAAAAGACGGAGAAGGAGGAGCAGGAGTTGCGCATGATTTAAACCGTTTTCCCCGTTAGACAATTTATCGCGGATTATTCTCTCGTTATTCAATGGACACCTCGCCGCGTAGGCTCACGGCTGCCACGCAGTCCGCCGGGAGTTGCGTGTAATAGTTTAATTCATATGTAAATGCTATAGCGAATCGCGGTAAGCGAAGTGGCCGGGGATCTATACGCAAAGAGAGCACACGCGCGAGGGAGAGAAAGAGAGAAAGAGGGAGAGAGGAAGAGAGAAAGAGAGAAAGATAGTGCCTCGCTCATGCACTTGCGCGAGTGGCCTCATAAATCTGCAATGGGATACTCCATATAATTAGAATTAGCCTTTCCGCTTCACACTGCGGCCGCGCGCGTCACGATAGATCATCCGCGTACATTTTCCACTTTGCGGGGCTCTAAACGGAAGCGTGTCCACCTTGCGTACATCGCGTATTAATCCGTTAATTAATTATTCCCACTCGCGAGAAGAAAAAATAGAACTAAAATATGTTTTGATGTCCTTGTCTCTCTCTCTCTCTCTCTTTCTCTCTTTCTCTTTATCTGTTTCTTTAAAGTGAGAAGTGTTATTTATACTTTAAAAAAAAGATGCTATAACGAGAACATCAATTTATTAACGACAATAAAGCCGGAACAATATCCGCGCTCGATAATCGTAAATATTAATGCTTGGACAGGCTAAAGCTGTTCAGAAAATTCTTTGATAGTAACATTGCTGGGTTTAATCGCGGTACCGACGTATCGCGCTTTCGTGTTCAATAAGCAAAAATTGCATAAACGTGAAAAGTATATGTTATATTTGTGGACGAGGGCGAGAACCAGCGATTCAACGAACATCGATGCCACGCACGGCTTTTAATTGAAACAAATAGAGTGATCAGCGAGTGCTAGTACGACAGAACGTCGAAGGGTTGCAGGGGCCACCAAACAGAACTAGAGTGGCGACGGGGGTAGGAACGAGAGAGAGAGAGAGAGAGAGAGAGAGAGAGAGAGAGAGAGAGAGAGCGAGGGGTTTTTTCGTGGGATTATTCGACCGAGTAATGTATGGCAAACATAAATCACAGACCGCGGGACTGTCGCTTGAACCTACACGAAACTCTCTCTGTCGGAGATGATGATCCACTCGCAGAGTGCGGCCGCGGTTAGACTAATTGGTGGGCAGAACCACTCCGCGACTCTAAGGGGGTGGAAGATGATCGACCCTGTCGCGTCGTCTGGGAGTTGCAATACAAGAACACGAGTTCGTGATTTGCAACGAGAAGCATAAGTACGCGAAATGTTAAAATATATTGTTCTCGAACTCGAAAAATATTTGAGTGAAATAAAAATAAAAATAAAATGTTTTCAAGTTAAAAAGAATATTACAAAGGTTACAGAACTCGAAGATACGCAGGTAAATTTTAGCAACAAAAAAAATGGACTACGCAATGTAGAAAGACACGAAATCGGCAAGCCAGCAGAGCGGTACATGTCTCGTCCACGACATAAAATCACACAACATAACATCTATCCTTTCACCAAGGCGTAACTACGTATAGGCTTTTGATATCGGTTTGTTACTCTCGTGTTCTCGCTGACGTTTCGTTTGTTAATTCGTACGACAGAGTCTGCTTCGCGAGCGAATCTGCGCGTCGCCGCGTCGTTCTACGCTAAGTTCTAACGATGGATAGCTGATCGGCAGCGACCGAGGCGCGAGAATATTGTTAACAAGAGTATCGGTGAATCGGCAGTCCCGCGAGTTCGATGTCATAGGAACCAGTTGTTTCGTATTATTGCAGCAGAACCCGAAACCGGAAGTTACCGGGTATCGAGTCGCGCTACCACCGCGCTGGTTAGGGAAAGGCTGGCTGGGCGAATGAACGCGTTGGTGGTTGGCGAGGGTTAGTAGAGGGAGAGAGAGAGAGAAAAAGAGAGAGAGAGAGAGAGAGATAAAGAGAGAGTGAGAGAAACGGAGGGAAGAAGAGCCTCAGGCACGTATCAGCTCGTAGAGTCGATGTAACGGGTAGACAGTTGTGCTCGCTGGATACACTCGGGCGACTCGTTATACGCGCGAACTTCTCTGCAAGCCTTGTAAGCGATACCGTTGTAACAGACACGTGCGAAGCTGTTGATGCTGGTTGATGTAGATGCGGTGCATTCGCGGTTCTTCATGATAGATAACAAATGAGGACTTCCTTCGATTTTGGATTCAACTATATATAAGCTTGTCTATTTAAAGTTTACTTATTTTTATTCAAGATTTCCTATTGTTTTCTCTCGCATTTTTGTTTTATATTCGCTTACATGTAACTTCATATAAAAAAAAATCTGTCGATCAAAATTTCTTTTCGTGATTCTATGCCGCGCGATAATTATTTAGCGTCAGACCGGAAAAAAGTGTCGCCAAAATCCATCTGGCGCGAAGAGATCTTAATAAAAAAAAACTTCAATAATGTTTATTTAGATGAAAGCTTAGCGTTTATCTCTTGTAACAAATTCTATAGCGTACAAATCCGCGTCATCCGGACTGAAACGCGAATGCCAGGCGCAATATCGGAGATCATCAGTCGGCATATCGTGGAAGCGCCACGTTACGGGAATTGCGACGCGTCATGATGTTTAATCGAACGACGATTGTTAGCGGACACGACTGACGCGATACGGACGCGAGGTTTTGACTTTGACGATGACCTCTCGGTAAGAAACGCGCGTAAAATACAAACTCGACTCCGTCTGGCTCTGTGTGCTTTCTGTGCTTCTCGTTTTATTATATTCTCCCGTGTAAGACACTTGTCCTCGTAGTATCGCGGCAAAGCGTAACGCCGTTAGAGTTTCCAAATGGCTTTGTGCTCGACGAAAACAGTCATTTGCGATAAGGGCTTGTTCACGTCTTCGTTCAGGAGAGCGCGGCTGTATTCGAGAGGGAGAAGTTTCACAGGGAGAAAGAACGCGGATGGTAGGGAGGTGAACCCAACGGAAGATCGAGAAAAGCCACCGTGATTATTAAAGAATGAGAAGGAAAACTGCGAAGGAAAAAGAAGGTAAGAGAGAAAGAGAGAGAGAGAGAGAGAGAAAGAAAAAGAGAAAAGCGGTTGGAAAGAGCCTGGTAAAGGCGGTTTGAGAAGAGTATGAGGAAAAGGTAAAGGAGAAAGCGGGAGAGTCTTACGCGATAGCGAAAGAGAACAGAAGCGACATTACAATCAAAGAGTAACGCGTTTTAAAGCGAGCCAGACGCGGAAACTCTCTCTCGCTCGTCGTCTTAGCAACCTGCACCGAACTCTGAGAAACTACGATCTTTCTAGTTTTATTCGAGCAATGAACTTGCATCTGAATCGCTTATGTACTCTCTTAAAATTAGTGTGCATTGATATTAAAAAAGGATGTCTTTTTTCTTATATGTGTAAATGCGCCGAGTACTGTGTCGATCTATACTTATCGCTTTTATTGGAACAAGATGGATGACTTTTTACTTTTCACTGAATTACGTTATAAACGAGCGGAACATTATCGGCGGAAGTTTGCAATATTTAAAAGCAACGGTTTTTTATGGATAAAACGTTCAAGTGGATCCGGCGACCCCGACGGGGATTATTATCCAGTTAGTGTTGGGGTTGGGCGCGGACGCACATGGGTTCTAAAATTGCATAAATAACTCAACGGGGATAAACCTCCCGCGTCGAAGGAGAGACTAAGGATAAGGGGGAACGAGGTGGCGCGCGATCTAGAAAGAGCGGAAGAGGCGTATTAGGGGGTGTACACCGTTACTCTCAGGGTTAAGAGATACGATTTTCGAGGCAGTGATTTGTCGAGTCGTATGTAAATTGCGCGGATCGCGAACTCTCTTTGTACATGAAAACACATTAATGCTTAGAACAAACCGATGAAATTCTTTTTTATTTTAAAATTTGGTTAAAACTAATTAAATAGTTTATTTTACTTTAATTTAGTATTAATATTAAAATAATAATATTGTATATATATATACAATATATCTGAAAAATTTTGACTAAGCCGAAGTGTGAAGATAAATTGAGTCAATCTGAACACAAAAAAGTCATGTACCATTTTGTCACATATCGCAATAATTATTGAATAATTAATTATTAAATGTTACTTAATAAGCGCGTGAGAGGCGAAGATTCGGACTCTATAAACGTATACTTTAAACGTGTATAATTTTCGGTTGAAAAAAGAAAATTGCTTACTTCATGCAATCTCCTAAGCAAGACGCGGAACAAACAAACAATCAAGCGGCGTGTGACACAGCTTCTTGCGATCAGCTGCTGTTTATAACTAAAAATTATACACATCTATAGACTCCGAACTATCGCTTTCCACACGCACTCATTAGGTCACGTGTAGTAATTAATTACTCAATAACTATTGCAAATTTTGCAAAATGATGACGAGACTTTTCAATTTAGATTGACTCAATCTATTTTCACACTTCGGCTTAGTCAAAATTTTTTAGACACTCTGTATACAGAAAAATTTTAATTACATATTATTTTTATTACATATTTTTAAGTACAATATTATCTTTACTTACATAGAATTCAATAAAAATCGTAGAAAGCGATCTTTTTTCTTTATAATTTTCGCAAACTGTAGTTCTGATTTTTTTCAATTCATCTTTTCAAAATTTTTGTAAAACAATAGAAATTCACGTTCGTCAGCTTAATGGCGCGTAAAATCGATACACGAGAATGCGATTTTACGCATACGGCGCTAAAACGACGCGGACGTCGGACGTCCACCCTCGGCATAAGGGGCAACAAGGAACCAGAGAGAAAGAGCACCGAGTTAAGGCGCTAGGGAACAATTCCCTTAAATGCCTGTCGCCCGCAAAAAGCCACTTCGTCTAAAAAACACCCCGGTCCGTGACCGTGTGCATGCGCGTGTGTATATGTGGAGCGCGTCGACACTCGCCACTCAGTCTATTGCGTTTCGCTTTCTCCTTCTCTCCGATTTCGAGATTATATTAGTGTTTACGGCGTCGATAAAAGTGCACCCGTCGACCTCCTGTTTCTTCACTTGTCTCTCTTTCTTTCGCGCCCGGTCGTTTCCCATCTTCGTTGTGCATCGTAATGCCTGAATTTGACGTTTCGCACCCTTCGACCTTTTCCGGGATTCTCTTACTCCGATTCCCGATATTCTTCCTTAGTTGTTAATTCTCGCATACGATACGTGAAAAATGACGGTTAAGAAACGATAAAGGTAAATTACGTAAACAATTAGAGGAGAGGGTACTGGAGACCGACAATAGAAATCTGTAAACCGACGTTTTTATAACCTAACTTTCTCTAATTTCTAATTTTATTTACTGCATC
>QVNV01002122.1:0-44522 GCA_014825455.1 Pseudomyrmex pallidus
TATATATATATATATATATATATATATATATATATATATATATATATATATATATATATTATTTGCGCCAATAAAGTGCGTAAGAATTGCCGTCGTCAAAGTAATACTGTAATAATCATTTCATACTGTGATCTTAAATGTAACAGACAAATTGAAAAATAGAATTCACTAAAACAGGTTTATTTAATATTGAATGTCCGGTGGAAGGTTTTACCTAAAAAACTAAGATGCACGATTGTTCAGTTGGTGTGGAGACGCACTTTTCCCTCACTAATTATCGCAGTTTTCATTCAATCTTTTATGCGACAACGAAATTGTTTATAAAACAAAAGGTACATAGTATAAAAATATAGAGACGCTTGGCACTAATTAAAGATTCAATGTTTTTGATGAAAGATCAAGCTAGAATTTAAAATGATAAATATTACGTATTAGAAAAAAAAAAACAAACATTTATTATATCATTTCTAGCTTAAATTTCAATGATAAATTTTCTGACAAATTTGAAACCGCACTTTTCGGTGAAAATTATATGCTCGCATGCGTACATGTGTGCTTGTGTGTGCGTGTTAGAAGAGGAAGGGTGATAGCAATAATTTTCACACTTAATGAGCAATTGAAGAAGAAATACTTTACTAAAAATTTCGAAGAGAATAGAATGTAAAACAAAGTCTTCTTTGTTTATTCTCAATTTTTACAGTTTTATTTAGATAAAGTACTTGTTGCACAGTTGCAATAATAATGTTAACGAGCGATTTGCAACAAAATAATTTCTAATTGCTTTTATTACGCAAAAACATAACATTGTGTAACTCTTTTGATGTCAGAAAATTTGTCACATTGAGATTAAGTTGTGAAATATAATCTGTCGTATTTAATTATATCATAATGAACTCTACACAGGACATGACATTTTTTACTGTTATTGTTTTCTGTTTGCTCATTACTTCTAATATTTAAATAGTATATACTACATCCTCTCTAGATTTTTTTTATTGCTCTATACAGCAATGAACAATGTACTAAACGGTGTTGCAATTTCATTTATTCTCATAAAAAGATCATCTTTGAAATTTTTCTTACCGTCATGTTCTACGATTTTTTACCACACAAAAAAAGACGTAGAACCAACGGATGTCCTTTGAACTACGGATACTGGACAAATCATCGTAAGAGAACAATTCTGAAAAGTGAGTGTATTGTACAGAGAAATAATTTGACGTGAAACGTCACGATGTTTTGAAAAATTCGATTCAAAGCTTCTCACAACTCGCTGCAGCCGTTATTTTGAATGACAACATCAAAACACTCACTTTTGATCAATAGAACACATTCATATAAAACATGCTGGATACTGGTTTTTCTTGGTTTAAACAAAAGAAATCAAAATGCGACAACAGCGAGTCGTGGAAGAGTTTTAAAGAATAATATGCAAACCGAATCGAAGTTCTTAAAATAACACACCAGAGAACAATATGCCAGAAAAACATGTGTACATCACAGCGTTTAACGTTGTACGGTAAAAAATAAAAAGGGCACATAATATCAGTCAAATACTTGTGAATATGATTCTTCGGGAACACTCTTCTTCGTTTGTTAAAAATCTGCGGTGCTAGAAGAGATTATCGAACAGTTCTCGGACATCCGTTAAGCATATCGGCATTAATTCCGTTTTTATTTCTGTAGTTCTTGTATGCAGCCTTTTTTTCTCGCATTGAGAAAAATTATCTGAAATGAATGAAAGAAGATTGAATGGCCGAAAATGCCATTCGCGGAAGAACGTTGGGCACGCTCTGGCATGCGTGTTTGTTGCTAAAAAGAAAAAAAACTGGTTCCAAATATTGAAAGGGGTTGACTATATTGGGCATTAGATATTGCAGTTCCTGTTACTGTTAAAAAATTACAAGAATGTTAAAATAACGGCTGTCGTGTATATGTATATACAAGTACTATAGAAAAACACTCAAAACACCGAAAAACTTGATCTTCGTTGACTTCATCTTTTCGCACGATTAATGACAAATTTTTGACGCAAAATCAAATATTTCAATACTAAATTAGATAGTTTCTATCATACTGAGAAAATGCGTTTTTGATAATGTCATTGTAAGATTGTATTCTTTTGATTAATTCGTATTGTTTCTTCTCTCTCACAGTATTAAACTTTTTTTTTAGAATTACGAATTTCCTCTCCGCCCTCCCCTCCCAATCCGGCGCGTAAAAGCACAATGGCTGGAAAACTAAAAAATAAAAAGTACAAGACTCTTCTCAAATCGAGTAATATCAAGGTGTTATTATATAGTTAAAAATTTGATAGAGAGAAAGAGAGAGGTTGAAATAATCGTTTTGACTTTCGAGTGTTGAGACAAGTTGATTACGTCCGTTGTTGAATATGTATCAACAAAATGTGTCGAACAAAATTTGTATAGTGACTGTGAATAATACATATTACTCTGTTCATAAGTTGTGAATACGGATAAATTAAAAAGAAAAACAAAAAAAAAACAAAAAAAAAAAAATCAAAAAAGAAATTCACGAAGTACTCTAGAATTAGATTATGCATTTGTCACAAAAATGTATTGTAAAGGGAGTACAAGACAGAGATGTGTATAGTAAAAGTAATAAATAAAAAAACAAGAATCTAAACTTTTTTAAGAGCCCGTACTCTTCTATATATATATATATATATATATATATAAACACAATTAAGAAAGCCTATATGTATTATATACTATATATTATATACATATAATTCTTTTAAATGCGCAACTTATATTGTGTTAGCATGTATATGTGTCACATCTTTTGAAATATATGATTATTATTTATCTGGGAATGTAATATATACATGTGTATATAAACATTTATATTTGCAGGAATATCAATTACAAGTATATTTAATAAGATTATTTACACACACACAATGTAGATATACAGAAAATGGTCACAATTATTTTGCTTGAATGCCCATACGAGGGACGAACCCTCTTAGGTGATCTTAAAAGATAAGTTATTTATTTATTTTTTTTTATTATTATTAATTGTAAGACGTACACAGTCACGGCATTGAGTCGGTTCCGCAAGAGGGGAAAGAGGCTGCTCTTCTTCGTGTCGCGTTCTCTCATCAACCGCTGTCCACTGCCGCGTCGGTTAGCCGCTGACGACCGAAGTAAAACAGAAGGAGGTATCGTCTTCCTCTCTCGCGGAATCGATTCAATGCCGCGGTCTCCGTACATCCAACACACAGCCGGATACATTTTTTTTTTTTTAACATGATTTAAGAGAATAAAAAAGTAATCGTCTAATTGCAAGATACGTTAATTAAAACCAACATGTTTAAAGAACTACACGCAACGGAAGCTTTTTTTCCGCAAAAGTATATATTACCGTTTATTACTGATCCGATTATATAAAAAGTTACGGCAAACACTTTGCAAAAATTATTTTCGATAAACTTGAAACCATATCTGGGTGTTATGATTGTTGCTAAGCAGCACGGTCACGCCTCGCATTTTTGTAATGCAACAAAGCGCCAATAGGTGCTTTTTAAATTGCGAAGTTTCTTCAAATCCATATACGAAAGAGTTCCTCCGCGTTGACACACATTTTGTTCGCCCTCTGTACTTTGTATTGTGTAATTAACGCAATCGTTAAAATGAATACCTTTCCAAATAATAACATGGTCGCAGACAAGCAAATTTGCATATTAAGTACTACGTCATCATTCGTATCATTGACGCATATCGGGTAACCGACAGTTAGCTGTGTATTGCTAGGCGATAACAGTCGCTCTACCATCGACCAGATACGCCCGCGGAGACTCGTTGGAAACAATTTGCAAGCAAGAAAAGCTCGCGGCTGTCACTTTGTCTCAGTCTGCCGCGACAGTCGGACGCTCTCCACACGTGACCCAGTATCTTCTTACCCTTTTCTCTCCTTTTTTTTCCACGATTTCTGCCCCTTCACCCCAACATCAGCCGCCCCTACTCTCCCTATACCACCTACCCCATTCCCTCAATATTCGCCTCCTCGCGAGAGAAAAAGAAACTTGATACGCGAGTCTGCTGCGTACCATTGTGTAGGTTCGGTCGTATTATAGTCCGCAGCACGAGGGTGATAGGGTCGATCGAAAAGAGCTAAAACCGAAAGAGGGTGGGAAGAGAAGGGGCTGAAATCCATGAGGGGGTGAGTGCGCGCCGTTGCCAGCCGCCGCCGCCGCCGTCGCCGTCGCCAGTGGAGCCACCTGGTTCGTGATTCGCCCAGTGGTGAAGGATAACTCAAGGGGTGATCGTACACCGCGAGAGAGAGGGGTGTTAAGGAAATCACGTATTGACGCGTTTGCGTGGTCACGCCGGCGCGTTGCTTCCGTAGAGAGTCCCGAGTGGAGGCGCCGAGGGGAAGAGAATACTGAAAAGCTCTCGCGGAGGTCGGGCCAGTTTCGATCGCTCAATATTCAACCCCTCGCCAGACGGGAGTGCCGAGAGAGAGAGCGCGCAGCGGCTCCTACAGACGGGGGGTACGAATCGACGTACTTTCATTCCTTCCTTTGCGCCCTCGCCTGCGGAGAGCTGTTCGATCGCGGCCAACGTTCCAGACGGCCGGAGGAAGGAAGTCCTTAGCCCACGAAAAGGATTAGGCGCGCGGCTGGCAGCGTAATTTTCCGTTTGTCTGTCTGTCTGTCGCTCCAGAAAGCCCCAGCCTTTTTCTCGCGCTTCCTCATCTTTCTCATCGTCGAACTTTTCGCCGCCGTGCTGCGAGATGGAGGGCAAGAAAGTCGAGCAGTACTATACCCCTCCGCCGAAGCTTGGAAAATGGGAGGGCTTTCGCATCTTCCTCTGGAACTCCGAGACGGGACAGTTCTTGGGGCGTACAGGCGCTAGTTGGGGTAAGCACTGAAATATTTTAATGATATATATAATTTACTTTGTAATTTTTGTAGTTCATGCATGCGTCAGCTCCGTTCCGAGTCGAACCCTTCGCGTTTCTCGCTCGTCTCCCTTCCGTTGCGCGTAACATTACATTTACTTTTCGAAAAACGTTATTCTTATTATTATTTTTTAAAGTAATTGTGTGACAATCGAATCGATTTTACGAATATTTGACATCTTATACGTAGACCGCGTAACTGATTTGAATCACACATTTTGAAGTAGGTCACAGTGACAAGTGTAGAGAATCGTGAAACATTCGCGTATTATTAAATGGCACGAACATCCACACGATTTGGAAAAATTGTTATGCCATTGGAAACATCATTGCGGTTTATCTCAATAAAGTTTAATCTTGGAAAAAAAAGTGGTATGCGAACAAATTGACAAATTAAAACTAATCTAACTGTCTATTACGGTTCAACTAATCTTAAGTGACGTATGGTTAGATTTTCTTATGAAAATCGTTATAAAAGATTATCGCACACCATTCAAATCACATTTTTTTAAATACATTAGAAGATAGATATAATACACGAAATGAATTTCGCGCATTTGCAAATTTGTCCCCGTTATAATAAATGCAAAACTTTGACGATATCATCACCGGTAAATTAGTGTGAAAAATTTATGATAGAATTAGATTGTCGAAACGTTAAAATATTGAAGTGACATTACTGTTTGTCAGTTTAATAAATTTTTTGTACATTGTTAAATGTCTCGTGATTCTCTACCGTTCAATCCAGTCAACTTTTCGCAACCATTACACGTTTTGTTCCTTGACTTTGTGCTAAAATTAGTGCGCTGATTTGAAGACGCAAATAAACAAAGGGAATTTTGATATGACGTAAACTCGTTAAATTCAAGATAAGTTGTGCGTTCTCAACATATCAGACATAAATAAACGCGAGGCAAGAGAATGTTGAGACCACATCACCAATGCTAAATATGTTCCCGTCGCGATGTGGCTTTTTTTATTTTTGCATGTTTTATTTTTATAAAAGTGTTGAGAGAGAAACTTTTTTTTTCAAGCTGATATTGGTTAGACATGTTAAAGACGTAAAGGTTTGAGAAGATACGAATATCGAAGGTTATACATGGCGGCAAACTCTCTCATTACATAATAGTACGTCAAAGGTAGTTGTGCGCGCGACTATCACATCTTCTGGATCGGAAAATTGTTGTATTCTTAGCATAATTGTCATTTCTGTTGTCACATGTTTCACACATAACATATGTACATTAATGTATGTAATATACTCAATGACAAATACATGAAAAATTTGTATCTTTTGTTTTTTTTATGACACACACAGTATGTTTGTTATTAGTTCATCTTTAGATTCTGCTGTGACTTTTTTACTTTTATGTACGTACACATCAGCATGTGTATTTTGTCAATTTGTGCGCATCGATACGCTTATCGGTATTATACAACTATTGTTATTTTCCGTCATTGTATTTCACGATCCATCAAAATTGACACAATATCCTCTTCGCGATCTAAAGCTCTTGAAATATATCAATTCCTTCGAAGAAAAATTACCAACGCTTTACGCGTATAAATTTACATTCAAAAGTGCATTGTGTTACATAATTTGTCTATAAATTGTAAACGTACAAATATCTCTCTTCTTTTTGTCGTCTAAGAATGAGTTAATTTACTGTGAAATATATGTGCGTGTGTAGTCAACAACATCACGCTGGCACACGTATATAGTAAAAAAAAAATTTATCCGACGACAAACTAGTTACGTAAGACACAGTTTCTTCTGTCGGAAGTGTTGTTAAGGCGACGACGTTCGGGTTTTTGCTTGTGCACATTATTACACGCGATGATTTAAATTTTAAATAAAAACACAGAAGTTTTTAGCAAACAAACTCAGTTGATTAGTAAAAATAATATGAAATAGGTTTGAAATAATCTTGACATCGATTTAATTGGATTATACCATGTAAATTGTGCGGGAAATTTCGTATATATATTTCCTTTCTAAAATCCATTTATTCAATGTTAAAGACAGAAATAGATATTTCACGTAAACTGAACGGTATAAAAAAAATAAAGAAAACTATATTTTATAACAATCATAAAATAAAATTTCTTTATATAAAATTTGTACGTATAATATATGTACATATACGTAACATAAAATTAAACTAAAGCCTGCTGTAAATAAATAAAAAGAAATATAAAAGGAAATGTTAATGTGAATTCATGACGACGAGAGATCGCAACTAAAGACCGATATATCCACGTACTACATATCGTACGTCGAAATAAACGAGAACAATCTTGTGCGGTTTCTACCAACCTAGTACTGATTTAGCTCATTGTCAGATATCTCTTTATTTCGTATGTAGCGTTACGCACATCCTGTTTTGATAAAATAATCTTAACGAGAGACGTCTATTATTGTTAGTAAATTATTTTCCTATATAATATACTGTAACTTTTAATTAATTTTTAATCCGCAAAATGTTTATATATAAAACACACCACACATAAAAACGTAAATATTCTACCGTTGTTAATAATCTAAAACTCCCCCCCCCACAGCAACACCACGCTAAATAAAATCACAACCTGCGACTTTCTTTGATTACTCACAGAAAGAATACGACCTCCTCGTTGTTCTTTATTCTTACGTTTTATAATGCGGAAAAAAATACGCACAGGCGTAAAATGTTAGAGAGAAGAAAGAAACGATTAAGAAAAAAAAGAAGAGATATTTCACTGTTGAATAAAATATATTTATGCAGTATAATTTTACGAGACCACTTTTCAGTACTTTCATTTTACGATATAAAATTTATTTTGATTTTTTACAATTGTATTCACATATACGGAGACATTTTTTTTTATTTTTTTTATTTTTTTATCGCATTTTCTCTCTCTCTCTCTCGTTTCTCGTGTTGTTATCGTTATTTTCCTCTTTCATTCTTCTGGGTTGAAGTCGATCGACTTCCGCCGAGATCAATACGAGTCGTCTCCATCCCACAGAAATGGTATGGCCTCTCATTTCTATACTGTATAGCACTAGCGTCTGCGCGTTACTAGCGCACTCAATTTTTGTGGCCGAACGTCTTATATCTGATTTTATTCAAATCTTTTAAAAAGCATAAGGAAAAGTTCTTACTTGTTAATTGACAGCGATGAAAAATTTTCCGTGTGCACGTTGTTTCTGTAAATATATCGCACAAGAGCTGAACTAATTAGCTAAAGTGTTGTTCATGTTCGTGTACATTGTACGTCAAAACAGAATGTCCTAACGGCCTACTTGAAGATAGAAACATAGCACTTCGCGTCGTCGCATTCGGTAGCGAGTCGATCGATATGTCGCAAAAAGCCATGGAAATGTTACGTTGCTGTAGTGATTCTCCGTAATAACGCGCAGTCATTGATGAAGTGAGTCACTGATGTGAAGAATAATAACTCAAGAAGTTACTCAACTCTCTCTCTTACATCAACTTTATCGCGGTTCAATTTAAACCGCGCGTTGAGATTTTTGTTTCAAAAAACATTTCCCATTCAACAGTAGAAAAGTTCTTCTCTTGTTTTTGAGAATAATGGGATCGCACTTGTAATAAAACAATACTTTATATTTAATTATATTAGAGTGTAACGAACAAAACAGATCGGCTATTATATTTTATATAAAATTTCATTATTTAGATAAAATTGCGCATAAATTTCTTGTTAGAATTTAAAGAAAATAGAAAATCGTTAAATAATATTACTATCAAAATTTTTTGTTATAAATATATTCAATATAATTAACGATAAAACAAAACTTAACGCTCGCAATTTTTTATTTCTAAGAAAAATGTAATTCTATGATGAAATCGAATAAGAGAGAAGCAGTCGCGTGGACTTCGGTCTGGAGAACGCGTTGATTTCTTCGAGGACACATTGCTATGCGTATATACAAGCGTTTATTCGTCAATGATTTGTGTAACAAACGCGTGGCATCGCTTACCTAATACCAATTCAGGCCAATTAGGCGCCGGATCATAATTGTCTCGACTGTTCCAGCCTTCGACAAGCAAACTGTAGTAGCAATAACGATAGAAATTATCCCGTGAAATAATTAGTATTAAAGTTTTAGTTTGTTTATTTGTTACCGCTTCGATTATCACTTAAATCGTAATATAACATGAAATAATAAATATCTGTTATTCAATATAATTGTTAAGTCAAAATGTTGATATGATGACATTTGACGATTTAATGTAACGATTAATTTGTAAATTTCCATCAAGAATTTCTTAATTAATATCGACAAACATAGATATATAAATTCTCTCGCAGTGATTCTTACGAACGTAATTACACTTTCAGCTAAGATTTTGCTGTTCTACGTGATTTTCTATGCCGTCCTATCTGGTTTCTTCGGTGCGATGCTCGCCGTATTCTATCAAACGTTGGACCCGAACGCACCGAAATGGAAACTGGATAACTCGCTGATTGGTTCCAACCCAGGTCTCGGTTTCAGACCAATGCCTCCTGAGAGCAACGTCGAAAGTACCTTGATTTGGTACAAGGCTAGCGATGAGGGTAATTACCTTCACTGGACCAGAATGTTGGACTTATTCTTAAAAGGTGAGACACTTGAGCAAAGCGTATAAAATAATCTTTAATGCAAACGCAAAATAACGAGGCCGAAAGTAATTCTATCCACTTGTTCGATCTTCGTTGTTTCACTTGCTTATGTCTATTCATTATTTTCAAGAAGCTAATATGTTTTTAAGTAACAGTTCTCGACATGTATGTTTTGCAACACACACGTATTGACAATCAGATTTGAAAAATATGCTACGTCGTTGACGTAAAGAAATCATGCGTAAAAAAAAAAACGATAAAGCTTCTAGAAAAAGCACAAGAGCTATCGTGGAACTGCGGGTCATCAATGCGTTAATCAATGTCAAAAAAAAAGAAAAAAAAAGAAAGAATGTAAAAAATATATTTCAAGTTCACTGAGTAAAGGAAACGTAACTTGTGTGTGTAATGCAGAATATCAAAAACCGACGAGCGGTACAATCGGCCACGATCGAAGAGTAAGGTGCGAATATGGCAGACCAGCGTCACCGGGAAAAGTTTGCGACGTCGATATGAGCCACTGGGGTCAGTGCACGAAGGAAAACAAATACGGTTTCAACAAATCTGCGCCTTGCATTTTCTTAAAACTAAATAAGGTGTGTATCACGGTGTTTCTCATGTCAAATAGAGTCTATTGTGTGAAAACACATAGCGGATACATCCTTTATGTCACATTATGTGAAATATAAATATTAAAAAAAAAACTATTATTATATACAAAAAAAATATAAAATATTATCATAATCTACACTTATTTCAGATTTTCGGATGGCAACCGCAATTCTATAATGATACAAAAAACTTACCGTCTACGATGCCAGTAGATCTTCAGGAGCATATCAGACAGGAGGAAATTGCCAACAGACTTGACACCGTGTGGGTATCCTGTGCTGGCGAACATCCGGCCGATGTGGAGAACATGGGCGCTATTCAGTACATTCCACGACGCGGTTTTCCCGGTTACTATTTCCCGTTCGAAAATACTCCGGGATATTTGAGCCCCCTTGTAGCTGTGTTCTTCGAAAAGCCCAAATGTACGTATGGACGCTCTGTTGCTTTTGCACCTTTAAATATATAAAATATAATATAAATAGTATAATATAAATAAAAACCGTATTATATATACATATATCAAAGTTCGCAAAAAAGAAAAAGAAACTTGTTTGATTTCATATAGACGGAGTGCTCATCAACATCGAATGTAAGGCGTGGGCGCACAACATTATTCACGATAGATTTGAGAGACGTGGCTCGGTGCACTTCGAACTGATGGTAGATTAAGCATGGGTTATCGCGGCAAATCGCCAGATCACCGCTACCAACCGCGTTTAAAGTAGGAAGCCGTAAAGAGTATAGAAAAAAAAAAAACAGAGAGAAGACATTTCTTTTATTCAAAACTGCCTCGTTGGCCGACCGCGATCACACCCCGTAACCATCCAGGTTTTCTATTTGCCGATACCGCTCCAGTCTTTCTCCACCTTCGCTGTTGTCATTTTCATCAGCTCATCACGTCCTCGTCGTACTTACAACGATCGCGACAGCGATTATCGCCTCAAGTATCGTCAACAAGAGAAAGACAACAAAAAACAGGGCAAAAAGGAACGAAAGAGAAACAGAGGAAGAGAAAGAAAACGAGGAAATGAGAAAAAGTAAAGGGAATCGAAATGCAGGAAAAAATAGCAACGAGAAAGTGAAATCGACGGAGCGATCAACCGCAATAAATTTCAAGTGCACAAAAAGCAAAATGAAGAAGGAAGAAAAATGAAACGAACAATCCCGCACAAACCGTGAGAGAGCGGTATCCAAAACCCTTAATTTCTACCACAGGGTCGTGTCATCGCACGGGGAGTGATCTCGACCACCGAACGGCTAGTCGATCGTTCATATAAAATATTTAATTCGCGCGCGCGCAAGAGATCCTCCCTTAGTTTTTAAAAATTGCCACCATCAATTGTGTAATTAGATCTTTTGAGCTTTACATCACACATACATGTTCCTTTTCACGACGACGAGCTCGGCCGATGAGTTTGCACGGCGTTAAATTAAAAATCGGCGGATGAAAAATCGATCTTGGTTCAAGCCACGTAGATGTATCGTATAATAGCAATTAGTGCGCTTTTGCCCGTCGCTACGATCACATCTTGACATCTGTCGTTTCGTGAAAAATTCCTGGGCAATGGCAAAAAAAAAAGAAAAAAAAAAAAAAAAAAAAAAAAAAAAAACGAGAGATGAGAGTGAATTCGCTCGGCGAATTCTAATAGAAGACAAAACAGGCACAAAGGGGTACAAGTACGTGCTAAGCTCATTTGGACTAATTGTTATCGAAGTAGCAAAATGATAAAGGTAACTCGCAACGTTATTAAAAAAAACCACGAAAAAAAAAAACACTTCGGGCGATGTTAATAAAAGTTTCTCTGATAAAATCGATCGTAAGAGTAACGTATAATATAAAAACGTGACGGTGTTCCCGTCCGTCGGTGTGTTCTATCAAAATTCGGGATGAATTCTTAAAAGCTGCGTATAAAAGTTAATTTCTGCCAGCGAAATTTCATCAACGTTATTAATTAATATTGGTCAGTGATATGTATATATATGTATGTTTAAATATATGTACATATATACATATATAATTGCGATCTTGATTTTTTCTCTATCAAAAATTTCTGTTTATTGCAGTACCATCGAGTTTTTTCACACGAAATGCATAACAATCGGTTTTCAGTCATCAAATAAAAAAGCTGATATACGTTTACAAGGATTAGTTTGTAAGAAGTGTTCTTTTTATTTCAATAAACACAATGTGTGTTGCTCAAGTTGCCTTATACGTATTTAACAGCATCGCATATACACATATAGATCATATTACCACCCGATCGGAGAATTCTATTTGTATCACTCGACGATAAAAGTTATCACACACACATATATATATATGTGTATAATTGTCCTTTGCGTACGCGTACATTTACATTTATATGTATATTATATTTATAATATATTGACATGTTTGTTACTTGTATTCCTTTGTTCTCTGGATATTTTTACTTGAGATTTTTAAAGTTAAGTGTTACAATATTGAAAAAAATCTGCTATGATAAAAGAATGTTACTAAAGAGAGAGACGCGTGAAAATAGGAGGAGTATAAGTATTAAAAAAAAACAAAAGTTTTAATTGGCGGAAGCAATCGAATGGTTATTGCTATCCAGAAATATATGTTGAATATGTTATGAAGAGCTAGGATTCTATGTGATGCATGCTTTGTGCCATGCAAAAAAAAAAATAATAATAATATAGCGGAACTTACAGACTCTTGTATGTAAAACTACTACTCGGATTCGCAGATTGTTGAGAACCTGTTAAACTTTTGAGCTTTACAAGTGCTCGAATTTACAGACTTCTAGATCGGCAAGTTTTTTTAAAAGTTGTTCGATTATATTGAAAACGAGTATACAATTATATGTCTTTATAATTATATGTCTTTAAGTGTGCAAGCAAAACTCTTTGATTAATAAATTTTGTTTTTAATGTCTATGTGTGCGTGTGCGTGTAAGAGAGAGAGAGAGAGAGAGAGAAAGAGAGAAGAGAAAAAAAACAGACAGATAAATGAACAGTGACGCGTTTGATGCATAAATTTGACATGATTTATGTCACTAATAATTATTATAACTACTGCGATTTGCTTGTTTATTTGCTCAGGCTATATCCGTGAGTCTAAAAGTCTGTAAATTGGAAGAGTTAATGGAAAGAAATATTAATTGTGACTTGTAAGAGAATTTTCAAGAATTGAAAATTTTAAGTAAATTTAAAGAGATCTTCAGCATTCGAAATACATATTATGTGTATTGATTCCGAATCAATAAATGCGTTGAATTTAATTACAAAACAATTTATAACTTTAACAATAGATTTCTCGATACTTAAAATATATCCATATATGAGTTCTTAGAGTTACACTTGTTAGTTCAAAGGAGAATATGTAAATTTTTTCTCACAAATCTCTCGATCTAAAGAAAGAAAGAAAGAAAGAAAAGAGAGAGAGAGAGAAAGAGAGATTTGATCAATAATATATCCATCAAAACGAATGATATTACGCCAAAAAAAAATTCAAGAATTTATAGGTCCGAGTCTCTGTGTATGTGTGTGTGCGTGTGCGTGTGCGAATGCGCTTGTGTGCGTGAAGGGCGCGCGCGTGTGTGTGCGCGTGTGAATATTTTAACAAAGATATATAAACATAAAGACAAAACAATACATTAAAAATGCATGAAATATAATAGAACACAAATCACGATAGTTGACTTTAAAAAAAAAAAAAAAAAAGTGACGAGTGAGCACGAGGATTCCGACAATGTCAACGATCTGTTACACTTAAGACTCAATGGGCCCAAGAAACTTATATCCGAAAATACGTGACAGCAACGATCCATTATTTAAAAATTGGTACGAATCACACGCAGAAAGTGACAACAAAAAAGTTCAAAAAAATTTAAAATTCGATCGACATACAAACAATTGCAATAATCTGTAAATCCAAGGATCTATTCAGATTATATATTATTATTATCATTATTTAATTCGCACTTTCGAAATATATGTAGTTATGCGATTATAGTCATGTATAACGAAAGAAACACACACCTACATTGCAGCATTGTTATAACTCATGTATTGACAGAATATTATCGTAGTAGTTATAAAACAACTCTTTCACGTGCGTTTTAGTACTTACTGAATAAAGTTCTGAGAAAACGAAGCTACTATATATATATATATATATATATATACATACATATATATAATTATTAATTATATAGCAATATACGAAAAGAAAGAGAAGAGAAAATCTTAAAGAGCACTCGCGCGCGCGCACGTAGTTAATTACTACACATTTATAGGATAGATAAAAGTATAATAGAGCGCGAAAAGAACTACATAAACTAATCGTTTGAGACAAGAACGTTATTATAAAATTATTATGCTTTGCTTAATACACACAGTGTATTTATCGAAATAATCCTTCATGTGAGTATATACTTAAATTATTTAATTTAAAAAATAATATATATGTACATTTGAGAACGCGTACTTAAATCAAAGGCTCCAGTGATCTCAAAAACCAAACTGTCGATATGTCACACAAAGATGTTCAGTCTCGATCGACTGGAAGCGTAAAAAGTTTATATTTAATTTTCGTCATGTACATATGCGGTGTGACATAGAATATAAAATGTGTATTTATAATTACATTCTATATCGTGTATATGTGTATATGTATTATATACACGTATGTATTATATATACATGTATACATTCTCTCTTCTATACAAATTATTAACTTCTCTCTTTCACCGGGAGAGAAAACCGGAAAAGAGAGAGGGACAATTGTTCTTTGTGCGTCGACACGATGTTACATTCTGATGAAACCGAATATTTTATTTAGAGTCCTAACTGAGAAAGAGTGTGAGAGAGAGAGAGAGAGAGAGAAGAGAGAGATCAAAATGTTGAGAAACCAACGTTCAATCATCAACTGCGTATACCTCCTAATAAAAATGAATTTGCAATTAAAAAAAGAAAAAACTGATGTATTAAATTTCATGTATAATTATTTTTCGTGTAGTTTCACTAGATTAATTAATCGTGCGGATTATAACATGTATTACAATAGATGAGAGAGCATCAGTTGCGCAAAAGAAAAAAAAATATATAGATTGTGTGTGCGAGAAATTCGTAAATCTATTATAATTTATAGATTTACACTGTGATCAATAGAGTGTTGTAATGCCTATGCTTCTACAAATTTATAGCATTAGGGCTTGAAGGATAAAGTAGATCCGTGGATCTACAGATTTACAGATCCATTGATCCCATGTACATACATATATGTATATATATATTTATATATATATATATATGTATATACATGTATAATGTGTGTAAGTATATACACACACAGGTCATAAATTCAATCCGATTATTGAAAATACAAGAGCTACAAATATGTAAGTTTATTCACTCACATAATTTCTCTCGTGCGAGAATGTGTATTATTTATAATTTACTATCTAATGAACATCTTTTCACAATATAACAGTTAAACGCTCGTTTATTAAGACAAGATTGAATTAATTACATGTATCTCTCTTTCTTCGAATATATATGAACCACCCGACAGCTGAGATATCCCACACGACACAAGCATCTATAACACATGATTTTGCAAGAGATGGGTTTCTTTTTTTCAATTATCTTTTTTTTTTTACAAAGAGAAATGTTTCTTTTTCCTCAAGTTTTTGAAGTTTTCTCCGAGGAAGGAGAGCTTTCTGTGAAATAAAACGTATTTTAAACCATGCACGAAACAAATTACTTACTTATCTGAAAAGAAAAATATTGGAACGCTCCAATGAAAAACAATTGCAATCAGATAGATCGCGAGATAACCAACGCACCAGCACAACTTTTTACGACAGTTACCGTGCCCAAAAAAAAAAAAAGTCTTGTCTCCCTACCCGTGCTCTTATTCTAATTTTTCTCTTTACGACAATTGCATTCAATTTTTATTGCGTTGTTGGCAGTTGTCTCAGTTTATTCAAGAATAAATCTTGAGAACAAAAAACACGCATTCAAATTATAAATTTATACAACGCATCGCGCACGGTTGACAATATTTTAGGAAACGAATAAATAAAATAGAGAGACGCGCATTTATAATTTTTTTTTTTTTTTTTATGTCATTTTTTGCTCCCCTTTTTCTTCTACTTTCGATTAATTTGAGAGACATATGCGTAATGATCTATACGAACTTGAATCCTCGCGCATGCGCATTAGATGTCGAGAATGACGTCACTTATGACAAACACACACGTATTACACATATACACAGAGGAAAAAAAAGAGAATCGTATGTAAAATATATATAATGTATGTTAAATATATAATTATAGATTTTCGAAAAATTCTTGAATAATCTATTATGGGCATATGTAAATGCGGAACATGTTATGCACGATGATATATAACGAGAAGACGGCAAAAAAAAAACGGTTTATATCCACCGGACATAAACCTCCGAGAGTGCGAACTTATTTTGTCCCTTCCAAGAACTTGGGTGTCCATTAGGGAAAGAACAGCTAGAGAACAAAACCAGATAATTCGATTGTCGAAATGTTAGAGGGAATTACACTGGAACATAAAGAAAACGGTAATGAAATTTCGAAGAAACATCGAGAGACCGAAGGGCTGCAATTGATCCTCGAGAGATTATATAACAATGTGCGCGGCAATACGATTAAGAAAATGATTTATTCGTTACGTAGATAGCGAGATCCCAACAACATTGCGCATAAATGCAAATTGTTATAGCTTTATCATAGCGTTATACAGTTTTGATGTTTTAAAATTTAGCATTTGTTGTATGTTCTTTACGATTAAGACCCATTATTTAATATACTTCACTGTAATTATACCATAAACATCCTGAAGATCGTTAAGTCTACAAAAATTGTTGTTGAGCAGAGAAAGAGAGAGAGAGAAAATGTATGTGTGCGTGTGTGTAATTAGCGTTATCAATTGCCAGTTTCCTTTGTCAACATGTGATCTGTTTGTGATCACACACGTGTTTCTTCGATTCATCATCTATTGCTGTCATACAATTTTATTAAATATAACGACGCGCACCGCGGCAATATATAAACAAAAATTTATACACAATCGTGAACAATAATTATTGTATTTGAAAAAAAAACGGGAAAGAAATAACAACTGTAATAACGACGACAAATTGTTGTTTGATACGCGTTAGATTCGAAAATGAATAAAGACGACAAGTGTTTGACTGCATTTCCGTGCGCGCTGTGAAACACGAAAGAGAACTGGCAAGGTGAGATGAATAAAACTGCCCTTCTCCCGTCGCCCTCCTCATCAATGTCGCGGCATTGCAACCACATGCGAACACATTTGCCTATTTTTATATGCATACAGTTGCACGGATTTGCATTAAATTCTAATTTAAAAGAGTCTTGACGTTTTCACGCGAAAGAACAGGGGAGTTGCAATGCTTGCAAGATAGAACGATTTTGCACCGCGCTTCGAATTTTCACGATCACATTTCATTCCTTTTGTTTTATAAATCATCGTTTCTCGGAACGGAGTTATTGTGAATTAAATAAAAAAAAAAAAATAAAAAAATAAAAAAAAGTTTAGACACGATTGGCCATAATGTGAGACGTATGTTACAACAGGAGCACATGACTGTTGATGACATTATTATATACTTGAAATATGTTATGGAGAATAAATCGAATCTATACATAAAAGCTGGAGATGTAGTTAATTAGACAAATGCATGAATACGAGTATAAACTAATATATACATATATACATATACTAATATTGTTTAAGATAAGATGGAAGAGGATATATCCGATTTGATCTTTTTTATATAAAAGTGTGTTATTTGTGTAGATAGACATTTTTTAATAGTGCGGCGGTAAAACGAGGACTCCGTTTGTGTAGAAAATTACAGTCCGCTCATCCTGTTCACGCAATCCGCAAATTGTTCTGTAGTACTCGTGTAGTACTGTAAATAAAAGTGACAAATAGTATTGTTAAATAAAAACAAAACAAAAACAAAAACGAGAACACATGTATGTAGATCGGAATGGTTGGAATCGGCGCGATCGCTCCTCGAAATCTTTGCCGCGAAATCGCGCTCACGAGTTATGAGACCGGGGGATAAGAGAGCCGGGGAGGTAATATCACCGAGATTCTTCCGTCTGTTTCGTCCCAAGTTCTCCGTCGGACGGCAATGACATTAATGCCGCACGAGACAAGATAGGCAGGATGTGATCAATTCAGATCGGTCTCCGTGTGTGACTCACATTACACGCGCTTTAGCCTCCTCGCGTCCCGGTGTGATAAAAGAAGTAGATATATAGTGAACCGCCAATCGGACAGTCCGCTGCGCTCCTCTGCGCTGCAACCCGCCGCACACCGGGGTCTGTCGCGCGCGCACACGCGTGTGCCGCGCAGCCCGCTAAGGTCACACACACGTGGGGTTGACCTTAGCCCCCAATTTGCCAGACGATTCACTCGAGGAACTTCATCGTCGCGGCCTTTTGCATCGCGACGAATGAGCATCGCCAATTATGATAAGAGTCGGTCGTGGGCAGGTGTTCATAATCAGTATGATACGCAAAGATGCCAAACCGTTTCAGCAATTTATTCTTTAATCGCTACAAGAGGATTTGAAGTGATGAAACGGCATTACAAACATCAATAAAACAAAAACGTTAAACCTAAGATTTCACGATTCTAATTAATTTACAAAAAAAAAAAATTATGAGAGATTAATGAGAGATTATGAAAAACGATTATGTATAGTTTGTTTTCACTTGTTCTAGAAGAGAATTGCAAATAACAGAACAGTTTTAACGTGAAACATAACATTAGACGCGATATACTTTTTTTTTTTTAATAGATAGCTACTTTTTATCGGAGTTAATTAAAACTTGGAATGTCGGTGACTAACAATACGCTGAATACGATGTGTTCGAGCTTAATGTTCGGGCACCGCGAGAAAGAACTGCGTCCCTGATCGCAATATGTGTGTGTATTGCAACACACGATGTCAATGAATCATCATTGACATAATATGTACGCACCTGCTGCTTCAGCCACGTCATAATAGCGTTGGCATGATACGTTATGGTGCATCCGCAACCGGGCATTCTTCGAGTCAACGGGAAACGGACAATTTTGTCGCCGCTAAATATGTCCGAGCACATCGATTGTTCGAATATCGATTTATAGGCGCGATTCTCGTTCGAAATATCAAGACAAGATTACATAGTCAATGAGAAACGAAGTTTATACACCGAGAGACAACGCGAAGGGTGTGACACTAGTTTTGAAAATTTAAAGATTTACATTTCAAAAATCTCTTTTTTCAAAGAGAAAGTAGTTTTTCTACTCTCTCTTTTTCGCTGATGTTTTAGGAAAACATTGGCTATGTCACTTGTTATTTGTAACTTACTAGTTAGTCTTAAAATTACTCGCAACGGTGTGACATTTTATTCAGAGTTTGAAGTACACAAGCCTTCTTTGTGAAACGGTCTGTATATAATATAT
This sequence comes from Pseudomyrmex pallidus, assembly GCA_014825455.1. Lineage (NCBI taxonomy): Eukaryota > Metazoa > Arthropoda > Insecta > Hymenoptera > Formicidae > Pseudomyrmex > Pseudomyrmex pallidus. The sequence continues at coordinate 19,651 of QVNV01002122.1, forward strand.
TCATAAATGTAAACAGAACCTGGGCCCTATAGAAAACTGGGTCCGAACCTGCGGTCAAGGTGGGGCAGTGAGTAAAGATATATGGTGACGAAGAGGAGAATGTAGAGGAGGGAGTGAGAGAAGAGGAGGAAGGTCGCAACGCGCTCGGGTGCGTTTAGTCAACCTGGTGGCGCCGGAGAACCAACTGTTGGCGGAGCTAACTCGTCGCGTCGGAATTGCGGATTGTTGGAGTAGAAGGAAAGGGAATAAGAAAGAAAACAGAAACACAAAAAGAGCGACTCGCGCGATCCGACAACACGGCGACCGATCCTAAGTTATCTTATTGTTAGTGGGCTAGTGTCGGGATTTCGCAATTGTGTTTCAAGTAAACCCGCGGCGGGCGGGTGCGCGCGTTCTGTGAACTGTATACGAAATCGCAACAGGTCGTTTAAACAGGTGGGACACAATGGTGACCAAGGATCCGAAGATGGTTACCGCCATGGAGTTGATGAACCCGTACGAGAAACCGCCTAGCATGTCGGCCAGTCAAACTATGAAAACCTTTCTGTACAATCGTGAGACCGGCGCATTCATGGGCAGGACCGCTAGTAGCTGGGGTAAGCACAGTGTTGCCGGCTTTAGAGTTATGGCTTGTGGAAGAAATTCTACAGTGTATCTACAATAAAGTTATAGTATAGTTAGTAAACTCACACACACTCTTCTCTTTTTCTCTCTCTTTCTCTCCCCCTCCCTTTCTCCTTCTCTTCTATGTCTGCTTCTTTTTCCTTCGTTTTTTATTTACTTTTTTCTACTTTTTTGACGCGTTCTTTATATATTAATATATTTCATTGTTGTATTTTATTTTATTTTGCAATTTAAATCTTGACTTTAACCAAAACATCTCCAAAACTTTTTTATATATGTATGTAAGACGTAATATTGTTGGTCAAAACAGAATTATCAACTTCCTCGAGTTAAAGTTTATCGAAAAACAAACCAAAAACTTAAGAAAACACGTATAGAGAGAAAGAAAGAGAGAGAGAAAGAGTGGGAGGGCAGGAGAGAGGGAGGAAGACAGAGAGAAAGGTAGAGACTAACTCTCTGACGCAGACAGACAGTAAACAGAGATCGGTTTATTCGCATACGTGTTTTCCGTAGAAAAACACTACACTTTAATTTGTCGGCATCGAACGCGATCGATTCGCATCAATTACTTAACGATGCCGTCACTTGACACCGCATGAGAAGACACATCGCGGTATATCACAATCGTTCCGATACTTTACTTGAATACTAATGTTACAAATATATATCGAGCGTTTTTTATTTCGATATCCAATCTATCCGGAATAGCTTTGACAGACGCGCGTTCGCATACAAGGAAAAAGAGAGAGAAATGTGAGAAAAATACGTTTTCAAATGCATGTGTAGAGAAAAATACCGCGTACAGGGCGTGTCAGATGTCACAGCAATAAAATTGTAACTTTCTTAATTATTAACGAATTTAGAAACTCTTTAAAATGGAATTTCTTTAAAATGTCTATCACATCAACAACGTGTTTCAAATTCGAATGTTTTTTTTTCAAAATCATCTTAAATTACACGATAATTTCCGATAAAATTAATAATTACACGATAAAATTAATGTGACAAATATTATAAACATATATTTTTCACAGCTTTACACATGTTTTCACTATACGTGTATTAATTGTTACATCGACTTAGTCGACTCAAAAATTCCAGAAGCGAAGAAACGCGTATGTGACACTTTCCGCTTTTTCTTCAAGTATGCGACAAATTTCAACTCGCTTTGTTGAATCAGCCTAACGTAATTATTCCGAATAAAATCGTGTGTATACACACGAAACTAACTAAAAAACTATAAGCGAAATAGCTTCTCATGCAAATTCTCCGAATTCTTGTTTCCAATGGGTGCTAACAGGCGACATTATCAGCTAGACATTAGCGGCACATTAGAGCGAAACGGAATGAACTACCGAAAGACATCCTAATCATCTCTGCATGTATCGCTGCTGCTTGGCTAATGATTAATCGCAGTGATTCACCACTAATTAGTGCACTTATATTCTTGGCACGCGATAGTGTCAGTGACACAAAAGTGTCTGCGCTATCGCGTATTATTATCTAATTAATTGCACGAAAACTTTCTTATATGTCGCCTCGCGCGACACTATTCTTAAAAATTCTCCTATCTGAGAAAGATAAAAACGAGGGAAAACATTCTCCGAAAAACAAACATCGAAAAAACAAACTTCGCTTGGCGAGAAGTCAATTAATTAGTCCTATCAGGCAACGCCGGCCAGTCGAGCCGGTCCCTTTCTGTACTTTATCCTACCTTCCCGGAATGTGTTTGCGACTGTCGCTATGACGACCCGACGAATTATTACTCGCGTCACGTGCTTTTTGCGTGTGTAACGAACCCTTCTCTTATATATATCCCTACAACGCTTAGGGTTTTATATTGCGCGAAAATATCCCTCAAATGGTTGCAACTATTCTCTGAAAAAGTCCATGACGAATTAAATGTATTTCGCACGTATACACACGCTTTTAATGATGTCCGGTGAGTCTGCACTCGCAGATATACATGTATACTTTACGATGTCAATTTCGCGATTATTTTCATAGTTCTCGCGAGTATATATATATATATATGCAACAGTTAAAAAACCCACGCCAATTATGCAAATCGAACGATATCCTTTTTCAAATGGAATTAGAGAAAAACTTTATCGCGCTCGAGAAAAATTGTATAAATGCGCTTGGAATCGTTTCAGTCTATTTGTATCGGTTTTTTGTAAGAGTGCAGGGAACTAAAATGTTCGAATATATTCAGTTTTTTTAAACACGTCATATGTGTTTAATCTCTGTTTTGTAAAGAAAAGCAACGAACAAGTGCTGTTCGAGCCTCGGAAGATCCTGAAAGACTGAGACTGACGAGAGCAAATCGAAATTTGCGAAAAGACCAGATAAATATATATTCTAATTGTTTAAGTAAATTGAACATCTTGAACTCAAAAAGTAATAAGCAGATGTAGGATCCAAATTGTATACTTGCGAGTAAAAACATTAAAATGGAAAAATTTGACATGTCGTCTAAGGCGCCTGTTTGTCATAATAATTGCAACGTGCGCGAATGAATCTCTGCGCGTGATAGCGGCAATCTCTGACGGCCAATCGAACTCATCATCCGTTTCCTCATCACAGCAAACAGAAGACTTGCAACAACGTCAACTATGTGTATTGATTCGCAAAATTGTTCCTATTTAATTGGCTCAGAAGCCAGCGCATGTAACATTGAACTTTCAAGTTACTTTAAAGGTTTGAAAAACACTTGCTGACTTGTTACTCGCGATACGAATTAACCTTGACACACAGTCGAGAAAAAATCTCGGTTGTACGCGTGTTTAATTTTTATCGCGACGATTTAGTTTTATCTTTCTACTTGATTACAGAAAATAGACACTTGTAATGTGTTCTTTAACGCGTGAAAAAAAAAAAAAAGAAACAGTCGCGAACTTGTATCTGAAGAGATTCTTCGTCGACGCGCTTCCGACATTCTGTCGACGCGGAGTCTGACCGAATGGTATTATCGTCGTCGTCGTCGTCGTCGTCGATCCGTCGTCAATAATTTGTTACGCGTTATCTGGAACGGTGACAGGCGAGAGGAAAGATACGATATAGAAGTAAGAAGAGAGAAACACAGACGGAAGCGTGAAGCCCGTTTGATTCGCGGTGCACACACAACGGTTTGCCCGGTTGAATGGCAATTGTTAAACTTCCTTTAGCGCAAACGTGTATAACGAGGTCAATTGGCGTTAAACGGCGGCATTACAGCATTACGTAACTTAGGGCCATTCCGAAGGGTACACCCACGCGCGAGTAAAGCCGCTATCTTTCGTTCTCGGTTACAATTCACCTGAGATTGTTTGAGTCTCATGGAAGTCAATATATATACAGTTGCCAGAGTTGAGATTCATTACAAGAAACACGGACGTAGATGTATTTATGTTCAAGATGCTTCGTGAGATTTACTATTTGAAAAATTTTCTTTCGAGCACTCTTTGTTTTTTTATTGTTTGATCGAAACGTAAATTTTAATGTACTCTTATCAAAGTACAGCACATATAGTTAATATATGTATATAGTTTAAACTTCAATGGTTTTATTTTATTGTATTACGTTTTATTGTATGTTACTTACGTGAATAAGATAATTTCATTAACGTTACTTTCCGCTATTAGTTCCTTTTGTGGAAGATATTTCGGGGATGCTTTGCGATATCCAAAATAATCCTTTCTGCTTCTCAGAGAAAACTTGAAGCAAGTGCAGGAAGCTCGAAACTAGGTATATTGCCGTCTCCCATAACACACTTGTTGTCGCGTGAAATTTCGCTGGAAATATGCCAAAGTTTCGTCACTACACATATATTTTTTTGCTTTTTCCTAAAAGATAAATAAAAATAAGACAAATATAGTTTTCTCTTAAGTTAGAAACGATCAATTATGTGAGATCTAATTAGATTGTTCTAGAGCTATTGTGTTTTATTTTTTGTTTTTAAACTCGGATCATGAATCAGACACACAGTGTTATCGAATAGCGCTGATCGGTATACTAATACCAGTATTACAAACCGGTGTTGTACTTAAAAAAAACTGTAACAACAAAATTGTTTATTTATAGCATTTTCTCAGAATCGTAAAATCGCAGTTAAACAATTACGTTGTCGTAAAGTGATAATCGTAATAAGCATACATACCGCTAATCTCTAACCTCGTTTTTTTCAACTAATCAAATCCGTGATTTTCGTCAGAACAAAGTGCTTTGTTCACAAAAGAAATAAAGGCAGTATATGTTTAATTTTTTTACTATGGAGACGCTAATCAATTAGTTTACAAACTATTATACTTATCTTGTTTGCTAGATCAGAAGAGACGGTCGCAAGAAAGACAAAAATTGATCTTCTAGTTTGAATTCCCGATTGATCTAGCGTTCCCAAATTATCACATTTAATCCGCGCGTAACTGAAGCGTTCACAAACTCATACAATAATACTAAAGACAAAATTTTTCGAGGAATAATTTTGTATACATCATCTCATACCTTGTTTTAATCAATCTCGTTTCTGAGCAATATGATCGAGAATTGAAATGTAGATTCTCGATTCTCTTCCAAGGACTACGTATAAAGCGCGCGATAGTGGGTAAGGACTCGATAGCCGCGCGAAATGAGAGCGCAGTCGCGAGACGTTAAATCGGCGCGTAATTGAATTGCACCAGTTGACCGGGGGGACACTTTGATCTTTCTTCAAATTGAATTCGCGGTTAATACAATTAACCTACATCAGATGAGGTGTCTTCGTATACGCGACAGACTCGGATGTTTTTCTTCACATGCATGTAATTACAAAAAAAAAAAAAAAAATAGAACTTTTAATGGAAGGACATATGCGCGTAACGTAATGTACAAGGAACTTTAGATAGTTTGTGTTACAGATAAAAACATTTCCTTCAAAAGTAAACTTGTTTTATATTTCTAGGTAAAATCGGACTGTTTTACTTGGTATTCTACGGCGTTTTAGCAGCGCTTGTTGCCATTTGTTTCTGGAGTTTCTTTCAAACGCTCGATCCAAGAGTACCACGGTGGCAGCTTGACAGATCCATCATTGGAACAAATCCAGGCAAGGTTCATCTTTTACTTGTATATTATTGTAAATGAAAAACGTCTCTTTAGTTTTAATGTTTGTATTTTCTGATATTTTTATCGGGAAATAAAGATAAGAGAAAGTGATTAGTCTATTTTAAGACAAATTCTTTCTAAAGTTGATGTGTTACAGGATTAGGATTCAGGCCAATGCCACCAACGGAGAATGTGGAGAGCACCTTGATTTGGTACAAGGGAACCGATAGCGAAAACTTCAAACACTGGGTTGATTCACTTCAAATCTTTTTAAAAGGTGAATTATTTTTTTCTACAAACAGAGAAAATTTCATATCATTTGAGATATTTTATCTCAGGTCACACTTCAAATTCTTATGATCTAATTTCCTGAATGTCAAATATAAGTTGAAAAGAAAACTTGAATGAACATCAAAGAACATTTTATTTCAATATTTTCCTTGTTACCTTTCAGATTATATAACACCTGGATCTGTTCTGGGTCTTGGTGCTAACATCAACAAATGTGACTACAATCAGCCACCGCCGCCTGGAAAAGTCTGCGACGTCGATGTGAAAAACTGGCATCCTTGCACCAAAGAAAACAAATTTAACTATCACAAATCCGCCCCCTGCATTTTTCTCAAGCTGAACAAGGTACCCACTTACCCAATATAGAATCAATTTGATCTTATTATACTGTAAAGTAGCGTGTGTAGCATAATCTTTTTTTAATCATTTATATTCTTATTTGTCAGATTTACGCCTGGAGACCAGACTTTTACAATGATACTGAAAACTTGCCGGAGAAGATGCCACTTGATCTCAAGGAGCACATTGCGAGTCTAAAAGGAAACAATTCTCTACAACTGAACACAATTTGGGTATCCTGCGAGGGTGAAAATCCCGCTGATCAAGAGAACATCGGACCAATTAACTACATACCGCGACGCGGTTTTCCCGGTTATTTTTATCCTTACGAAAATTCCGAGGGTTACTTAAGCCCGTTAGTTGCAGTACACTTTGTCAGACCGCGAAGTAAGTATGTGAAACATATCACAACATATCGATGTAAAAATAGGAACACGTGAATTGCATCACGTTGTTCTTCGTTCTTTATTTTCTATATATCTGTTTTCTATTGTTTTTCTCTTTGTTCCAGCCGGAATCTTGATAAACGTGGAATGCAAAGCGTGGGCGAAAAATATTAAGCACAGTCGTACCGACAAAATTGGCGCGGTTCACTTCGAGTTGATGATAGATTAACGAAATCTACAAATAGCCTTCGGCTATCCTACGCCGTCTAAACCAAAATTAACGAGTATCCTCGAGATAGCCATTTATCGGGTGAATCTTCGCCTTTCCCAAAATAAAATCGCGAACGAGCGAAGTTAACGACATGTCAATTTTTCGGACTACTATTGAGCGAGCACAAAACAGAAAGTGCTCCTATGCGACGGACAGACTTTTCTCGAGATTCTAAACCGTATGTATATTGTGTATCATGCGCCGGGGTGAAAATCGCAAACTTTTGAACGGTTGCATTATGTGCGTATGCTGTGGAACGTATGTGAATTAAACGAAGCGATCAGAATTTTCAAGTGACTCATCAGATTATTTTCTATCTAGGATATCTGTCTTCCACATTGGATCTGCCGTTTGAAACTTGTTAATTTTTTTATAAAGTGTGTGTGTATTCGCAAGCTATTTTTAAAAATGTCTGAAAACTACACGTTATATTCGCGTACACAAATGGTTTTATTTTTCGTAACTTATCATTTTCTTCATACTATACATACGACATAATATTTCTACACACGATAAAATCATTACATATTAAGAGATTATATTATCTTTATTTTTAAATTAACTTATAAACACCTAAAATTTAGCTTATCTCTCAAGTATTAGTGATCGAAGGGCGATTTGTTAAAACAAATATCCTGATAGGTGATTTTATCGAAACCAGATTATGTCAAATCCGCGACGAATTTTGTTGTTAAAAAAGCAGCTGATTTGACGAACTGTTATTTCTAAGATTGTCAACGGATTTCAACCAAATTTCTTAATAAGAACATGACGACGAATTAGGTGGCAAGGATCCAAACAAAATCCTGTTACTTTTTATGCAAGTAACGTGTGTGTACATTTTAATCTTTATGTATATCTTTATCTATAAAGAGAATACTTTTTTTGTATACACAGAAAAAAATGTTTTATAACTATAATAGCTCATCTCCTCCATTCTCAAAGAATACTGGAATAATACTATTTTCGGTCTAATGCGTATATGTACACACGGAAGGATTAACAAGAAGATTGTCACTAATTTCGTCGATGTTCATTGCACGTTCGTAGTTTAAAAAAAGTAGTTTTTGCGTGAATTATATTTTACTGTTCGTCTTTACTGTAATCTTTTGAAAAACGAACGACTGGAAGAAACAACGGAATCTCGGATTATAGACGTTCACACGTGCCTTTATCCGCTTACAAGCGCAATTTATTTGTAAAGACAATATATGATAGAATGTACAAGAATCTCATACACGTGTATGCATATATGTGCGCGTGCACACACACACACACCACGCACGTGGACATCTATGTACATAATACACATATTATATTAGATAGATATAGATTTTTTTATAATCCGGCGTGCGATTTTGACGACTTTTAATATTCTAATGACAAAGTAATTAATATATATACTCAGGTGTAATCTCTATATTTTGTTACCTTTTACCTTGGAACATCACTATTTTTATCAAGTAAAAAACAAAGAAAATGAGCGATCTGAAATAAACGTATAATCCTCGTGAGTAAGAAGCCTTTGAAATAAAAATGGCAGATATGTGTCAACAAACATCACATAAAACTTTGAAATGTTTTTAAACCTTTCCACAACTGTGCGAAAACACAAGAACAAAATACTGTGCAATTGGAAGGAAACTTGAACTTTGAATAAATCGATGAGAATATATATTTGTATGTACGTTTGATGTGTTGTATAAAATAGAAATACTATGGCTTAGTGTAAGGAGAAGGGAAATGTGTTATATAAGCAGGTTTGATAACAGGATCAGCAACGAAGACAGCACGCAATATTGTATATCCTGTTTTATTTCGATATGTATAAAGATATTAATATCAATTTGATTCTTTTTTTTTTATAATTGCGATTTTTAATGTATGTGAGAACATCTTTAAGAAATGGCAGCTAATAAAAGTAGCTCGTCTAATCATCTATTCTCTCGGTGCAACCTATGTACAGCGGATCTATGTAACGCATTGTAATTAAGTCATAATTAAGTTGTAATTATTTGTGCGCAATTATTCTAGTTAGTTAATGTACTCTCATGGAAAGAATCACGCATTTTTTACTTCTTGATTTTATTCTCTAATTTCGCTATATTCCACCTAACACACATTTATATGTGTGTATTTAACTAAATAAACGTAAGTACGAATAATTTATCTGGAGAAAAATAAATTCTCAAAATTGTAAAAAAACAGATTCTATTTATTACATACATATATATATGTGGCGGAAAATACCAGAAAGACTATTAAAATCGAAAGACTATTAAAAAAAAAAAAAAAAAAAAAAAAAAAAATATGAAAGCGCACGCAATATATATTATTCATATTCTGTACAATTATTACATCTAAATTATTTTAAGTACCCCACAAGACAAATTGTACACAGTGACAATTCGAAAAAGTATTTTGTTCAAACTGATGTTGAAAATAACACGATTGGATAATTTAAGATCACACAATTTAGATGTATATATATATATACAATGCAGGATATATGTTCAAAAAATATTATGTATATATATTTATAAAAAAAAAGAGAGACGCTTGACACAACTTTTCAAACGAGTCTTGAATATATATGTGAAACGAATTATTTATATTTTTAGAAAAATATATCCTCACAATGTATATCCTCAAAAATATGATTTTTTTGTTTTACGAATTTATTATACATGTGTATATTAATGTGTTTGTTGTGCTTTAGGCGCGAGCAGTGTTGCGGCGATCAGAAATACAGACTCGCCCGACGTGTGTTCTTCTCGTGTTTTTGTGCGCATCCGAGTTTTCTAATCACGCAATAACACCGTAAAATCGTGATGCGCTGAAAACGGTGACATTCTCTAAGATTGATGACACATGGATCATTCGTCAATCATAAGTTCAAAGTGCACAGCGCCCTTTTTCTCGGATCTGATCGAACTATATTTGATGTTCTTCGCCCATGCTCGACATTCTACATTGATGAGTTGATTTCCTGAAAAAATAATTCAATACGAATATACAGACGTGCGAATTTCTAGCCACATTCAGAATTACAGCTAGCAAGATCACAATATATAAGCGAAAATGAACGATACTAACGCGATATTAAAAACCACTGACCATAGTAGCAGAGATTAATTGTTTCTCGCTTTATAAAAAATGCAAATATTAAAAATTGATTCACCGAGTATCATCACAAATGATTCCTTGAATTATCTAACACGTACGTTAAGCGTATTCTGTCGCTTCGCTCAACACAATATAAATAATGCAAATAAAGATTGCAATAAAATTAATTTCACGTAATTTGTATCTTTGGCAAACAATTAACTTGTATCTTTGGCAAACGTTCAGAAACGTTCTAAACAACAACGCAAGATTTGCTGAGGATTTATGAAATCCGAGACGGTGGATTAAATCCGTGAATACACTCAGCTTCGAAACAACATGCTGGCCGATGACACCTTTCGTCGACCGATACCGTACCGCAACACACCGGCTTTTACCGGTTTCATCTGGAGTGCGTCATTTGCTTACAAGTCACACGAACCGGTCAATGATGAATAAAATCTCGACACACACAATGCACAATTTAAAAGACGCTAATAATAAATATAAAATGGAAACAAATTAAGACAATAATTTTCGCGGAATATTTTTTGTCAAGAAAAATATTTGCACATTATTTATTCCAATAATTAATAAACAAATTATTGCTGACGTCTTACTTTTTGGTCGACGAAAATGGACAGCGACAACCGGGCTTAAGTATCCCGGAGTATTTTGGTACGGATAATAAAATCCTGGAAATCCGTGTCCTTGCGGATAATACGCCAGTTCACCGATACTTTCGGTATCGTGAGGATTTTCTCCCTTGCAGGACACCCATACGGTATTTAGCTGCAATGTAAAAACATGTGTACACACATTATGCGTGAAATATCTCTGCATTTTTTTTTCAAAAATTATCTAATACAATGTATGACAAAATCTGAATATATCTTTGAGTTATATAAAAGTTGAAATAAGACCAGCATGTGATGATTTATATGTTGTAGCAAAAAGTGAAGGAACTAAGAGAGATCATTTATATTATACAGAGATATATCGAGCAATGTTCTCGCGCGCAGGTAACGCGTGTGTTTGTACGACAAAACACTTACTGAAACAGCAATTCACTTTGTGTGAATATAACAACGGAGAAATAAATAATGCCAGTGAATTGTTTTTTAATTTTCAGTTCTATCATTTAGACAATCGCACTTTATCATTCTTAGAAAATTCACACTGACAAAAAAAACCATTACGCGCGTGACAAGTATAAATAATTGAACAACTTTTTCTCTCCGAGTTTTACTCGAACCGAAATATAATTTATCGACTGACATAATTAACTGACCGACTAACTAACCCATGAAGCGTCGAGTTTCTGTATATATTTGCGTAGACTTTCTGGCATCTCTTCCGGCAAGTTTTGAGTATCGTTATAATATTCAGGAATCCATCCGTATATCTGAAAAATGTAATTTCAAAAAAGTTGCAAATATACTAATAAAATTCGATGTACAGAATGCGTGGAAAACATTTTCTGTCGACGATAGAAAGGATCGAAATAAATGTGTTTTGCTTTACCAGTCTCGCGTCCGGTTTGGAAATCTGTGGAGATAGGGAAGGAATGTCTGGATATGTGTGAGGGAAATTGCGTGCTGTTCAGAAAATCCGGGCCCCATTACATTCAAAACACATTCTTTAGAAAAATTATGTGATAAACAAAAACTATCTCTCTAAAGATTTCGATGAGATGCTTCGTATTTTTTAATTTTATGCAAGGGTTTGTTCTTACCCTGTTAAGCTTGATGAAAACGCAAGGTGCCGAGTTGTTAAAGCCGTATTGTCGATTCGGCGAACATGGTCCCCAATTGTTCACGTCGACCGCGCATACATTACCAGACTTTGGCGGCATCGTGTAATTGCAGATCTGCTGATTTCTACCCTCATTTGGCAAACTTGACGAATTGATGTACTCTATCGAATTTAGCAGAGACAGTGAACGGAATCGGAATTAAATGTGCAATTTGTAACACATATTATGCGAAAATAAATAAATTAGCACTACGGATCTGACAAGATTTGAATGGACATATATTTTAAATGAGATGTTTCTCCGCACAATAATCGCGGAAAATACAAAAATGAGATAAAAGAACAGAAAGAGAAATTCAAAGATACTGATTGAACTAATTAATCGACTTATTACTCACGTTCCAAAAAATTATCCAAGAGTTTCGTCCATTTTTTCACTTCGGTCGCATTTGACGAGCTATACCAAATGAGCGATCTCTCATCGGAATTGTCCGAAATCGGTCGAAATCCCAAACCTAATGATCGATTACATCAAAAAACGATGGAATCGAGAAAAATAGAAATGAGAATAAAGCTATTATAAAAGTTGTGTATACTAAACAATTATTTTCCTTTAAAACTGTCGATTAACGATCTGTATTCTCACGGTTTACGCGAAACTTAACACAAAATCGCGCGGCGTTGTCACAAAAGTGAGTTTAAATTCTTCAATAAATTAAAACACGAAGATGCGTTCACTTACCTCTCATCTAAGATCTCAAAAAGTAAATATATGCGTCCAGCAAGAGAAAAACAAAGTTTTGAAAATTTATTTTCAGAAAGTAGCAAAAACTACTTGTTAAGCGTTTTGCAATAAGAAAATTTTTAGCACACGTGTACGGACAAAGCAAAGATAGGTCGAAATCTCACCTGGATTAGTACCTATGAGGCTGCTACCTAGAATCCACGTAGGTCTTTCATTGCTCAACGTGGCGAGCATGCCTTTCATGCAGATACTGAACAGCACCGCCAGTCCGGCGTAGAAACAAGCGTAAAAGAAAACAGTAATGCCTGCAAATTAAGCATGAAATTTTGAACAATTGATTGAGAAGATGGTTTCAACAATTTTCAAATCAATAAACGGCCAATAGGAGCCACAAACATTTGTCATCTATGTATGAAACTTCGCTCTCGTCGAAAGAAAAAGTTCTTGACCCGATGATATTTTCACGAGGGAGGAAAGGAGGGAAAAGAGAGAATCTCCATTGCGCTATTTATACTTTCGCCATTGACGCATTTGGGCGCCGCCGTCGCGCGTGATCCAGATATTCATCGTACGCGAATTTGTGCCGCAACACGTGCCGAGAAGATCACCGGGGGAGGAAAAAGGGAAAGGGAGGGAAAGCAAACTCGACAAAAAATTTTTGTCTGCTTTTTTTTTTTCGGAAACAGACGACAATTCCGTTCGCGACAACCGCACAATTCCCACTTGGGTGGCTTACGTAACCGCGTAGACCGAAAAATTTTCATCATTTCAGCCGATCGAACGGAAAATATTTAAAGCCCAGGGCTTAGTGCCAACGCGCGCTCTAAATATAGATCCTTTTTCAGAAGCAACGTGAATCTCTAATGGGCCGGGCCAACTCTGTGTGTACCTCTCTGTTCTTCTATCATACGTACACGCGTGCGTGCGTACATATATGCGTGCGCGTGTGTGTGTGTAATATATTCTCGACAAAAGTTTTAATAATCTCCGCAGCGAAGATCATGTTCGATCCGCGTTTGTCTGGAATAATCTGGATATTCTGATGCTTCTCTCGATGTGCAAGCTGAGAAGCCGAGCTAAGAATCACGACCTTCGTTTTCTTTTCCTCTCTTTTTTTCCCGCAACGGAGAGACTCGCCATCGATTCTACAAAATGGACCGGTTTCAGACGCGCGAGGTTGAAGGCTTACGGTGGCCCTTCTAATTCATCACGATGGCGTGTACGGAGTCTGGCACACTTTATACCGCAAACGCCCGATAACGGTGTCGTTAGGAAGAGAAAGAAATAGACGATTTCGATCGCGGAATCGAGGCCTGTTTCGAAGGCGAGCGAAAATTGCTGATACGACCGACATATATATTTCGGAAACACCGAGGTCGCGAGATAACGTCAGCGAGAGTTTAAGGACAAATTCGTATAGTGCGATATTATAATGCGCGCGTAATAATTGCCATGTGTTATCGCTCGGTTGTTGATCTATCACAAGACTTCGTGCTTTTGCTTAGCGATGATTCGCGAAGAACCAGGAAATCGCGCGGCAGACATCTGTGCGCCTTGAAGAGTTGAGCCTGATATCGGAATCTCCAGCGCATTGAGTAGATAAGATTTGCCGCGCCTCGTCGCAATGCGAACGAAGAATTATGATCGAACTTAACACTTTTTCTATTCGTCTTACATTATATAAGTATATACACACATATCAATATATGTGTAAAATAAATAAATAATTTTTTCTCGAAAGAGCTTGAGAAACTTCAGTTGAAAAGTCCGCGGCAAAGAGCGTCAGGGAAATAGTTAAAAACATTTTGTCTAATGATTAAAAACCAGTTTTCTTGGCAAAGTATAATAAATGCAAGAAAAAAACATATTTGCTTGCGCAAATTCTTTCCAATTGTCTCGCTGCATCGCGCGTTTCTCGGTGCAACTTGAAAGTGTCACATCGCGTCCACGTCAAAAGTGTGTCATTGTTCATGTCGGTTGTTTTGTCATTGGTTTTTTTTTATTGTATAAAAATCCAAGCCACGTTTTGCATCGACACAAAAAGAGACGTTATTTTTTTTCCCTCACAAAAAACTTGTTCAGTTTTCTCAAAGTCACACGAGAATTTAGCGACACCGAAGCCGCGTGAGAATTGGTTTGATTAGCGTGAAAATTTACATGCGGAACGGTGTGCGTTCACGTGACCGGTAAATTGCGGAAAAATAAAACGACTTGTTAATTCAAACGTGTCGTCGCACATTTTGCGCGAACGCGAAATTTTTGTAACAATCGTTTGCGGAAATCAGAAGAGCGTCCCGCGGCAATTTATCTTACGTCGTACATGTAACATAAATACTAATAACTTAAGCGCATATGTGTTTGACAGTCAATTACACCACGTGATTACGAGGCGTAATTGCTTAAGCGTAATTTTTATATAGAAAAAAAAATGAATTTTATATTTTATAAAAAGAAAATGACTAGAATTCTATTTTGTATTGTGTAACATTTGATGTGTCTCGAGACGTTTGTCTCAACACAGCGTGTCGTAATCTTTATTAGAACGTCATAAAAGTTTATTAGATGTAACTTTTTTGAAAAATTATTGTTTGTCACGATAGTTGTACATTGTCAACTTCGCGCGCGTATGTGTGTGCTGAACTCTATAGATATATTTATAAGATAAAAACTTACATAACGTCGACATAGAAAAAAAGATATCGTTCTCGCCTGCTTTTTTATCTATGCACACGCATTCCGTCGCGTTCGAAATGTGGTGACAAATGGAAAAATTATAATCTGGCGTATTACGAAGAAGCATTTTTGATTACCGCAAGCAAACTGAGCGTCGGTGTTAGCCGATCAATAATGCGGTCGGATAATTACATATTCAATCAAACGGAAAAAAAACCACGTGTACCTGTCGTGAACGCGACTGGTTTTCTGTGTCTCCTGTGCAGGAGGAAAAGAATGTCGTGCGCCCGCGTGCCCACCGATGGCACACAATGACGTCAAGTCAGTGAGAAAAAAAAAAGATATCTACAATGATGATAACATGCGAGCGACGTGTCTCGTTACGAAAAGATCTTATCGTTCCTTGGAAAACGAAACTTCCTCGGCTGATATTGAGAAAGTCTTGAGATTGCTGCTTGCTGACTAGTTGTATGACACGCATGTTATTATATTCCGCGTGTATATATTCGATTTCATTTTTTTAATCGCGTAAGAAATTAAATATGTTTCTTCTATTTCTATTGAGAAATTCGGAATTCTCGTAACCGAGTAGGTATCTTTGTTTTACGTAAGAAGAAAAGATTTAAGTGTGAAAGAAAGAGTATGCAAAAAAAAAAAACAATTAATAAAAAAAAAAAAAAAGAAGAAATCCCGCCCGATCTCAAATAAAATAGAATTGCTCCTGTAAAAAAAAATAATGGAAAGTTAAAGCCTCGAAATACACGTGGTGGAAAGTGCGGGATTAATTGAATATGCAACTTACGTTGCAACGTGTGGTCGTTGTGTGAATAAGATCGTTTCAACGTTTGCGAACCGACATGGAACATTAAAATGCAAGTGAAATGGGAGCAGAGTGTGCAGTGCTTTTTTTTATAATTTTATTTTATAAAACGCCAATTATGACGCATTGCTAATTACGTGTTTCCTGATTCAAAACGTTTCTATTGTATGATCTTGCCGAAGAAGACGTGTTCAGCAATCAATTTTATTGCTTGAGAAAACCGAGAGGCATTTGCAAGAAGCCAATTATTCAAACCCGTCACACTCAATATCTTTTTACGAAAGGAGGAGACGTTAACCGAAAGATGCAGACAAAGAAGAGACGCAAACTTTGTTCTCTTTATAAGTATGTAAAAATTCAATTTTTCGTAATTTTTTCAGTAGTGCAATAATCTCTTTTTATATATTGTTGAGATACAGATTGGATTAAATGAGCGCAATAACGACAGCATCTTTCTGTTCGACGACCCAATCTCGAAATATAACATTGTATATCGTATATATTTTTTCAATTGATTTTTTTAAGAGGAAAAGCATTTTGATATGATTTGTAGTATAAGTATCATTAAAAGTACTTTACTGAGAGGCACCTGGGCGCCTTTGAATACGCTATTTTTAGCAGTTGGCATGCGTGCAATAACGTATTTGAAACGATGTCCCAACGCGACGCGTTCAAAGTTAAAATATATCTCCACACACACACACACACACACACACGCGCACATATTAACATGCAATATTCTTCGAGCGCTTGATTTTACAGTTAATTGTTTCAGTTATATCGCGCGCGTGTGCAAGTTTGATTTATTACTTGTCCAACAAATCAAACTTTATGTCAGTACAAGGTCGCGTAAGTTCTTCTCTTACTATTCAATCCGCTCTACTCGAGGACTCTATTTATAGAATTGAAAAATTTTAAACTTTACAAGCAAAAGAAGGCGTTTTTTGTTTGTCCGATATAGAGCGTTAATTGATTGATAAAGAGATATCCGACATTTTTAAGATGAATACACGCACACGATACGGTATCGCAAGTTGTCTCTTATCTTTAACGACGGCGGCAATCGTCAGTGCGCGTAAAATGTGCTAAAATTTTGTGAAGATAAAAGACTCGGAAGAAGACGCTACGTAAAATCACGAGAGATGCAATTCTTCAGATGTAAAGTTCTTTTTGTACACATTACGTGTCGTAAAACTTCATCGGAATCCATCAACCGCGCGGCGTTAAAGAGCATCCAGGAAAATCTAAGATTAATGGTATTCTTTTAGCGGAAAAGAAACGAGCATGGTTTACAGTGAAATAAATTACTTGCACAGACGTACGTGCAGCGAGCAAACTGTAAAAGTCTCGTATTCGCGAAGAAATTTCTTACGTTATTCACCGCGACTTACATATGGACCGAAGGGAAAATTTGACACGGGATTTGGAAGAACAGTGTCCATCTCGAGACGATTTGCGAACGATATCGATATGTTGCCGTCACGCGCAATTGATGAGCGTTTGACATTCACGTTTTAAGAGATTTTAGGAAGAAAAGAGACGCGAAGAACGAAGGAAGAGGCGAAGAAGAGAGTTACACTCTACAAGTACTCCCTTCATGCACACACGCTCGCTTGTGTATATTAACCATCACCGATACTTATTTCCGGTGCTCTCTCATACCCAGCCGCTGCCAAACTCGAGCCTCAGGGTCGGTTGCTTCTAAGCAGTCGCCAAGAAGTCTACGTAAGACATTCTTCACACTCACACAAACAAACGCACACGCATACGCTGCGCTCGCGCGCGTCATTGCGCAGGTCGGATACGTTCAGGCGAGAAATACATTAATTACAATTGTATCAAAGTCAACGGTCGTATTTTCCACGTTGAGAAAAATTAAATTCTAATCTAACATAAAAAAACTTTGATTGATATAAAAACAAAAACTTACGACTAGATCCAAATCGATTTCGTTAAGAATTATCTGACACATTTCGTTGATAATTGAATTACTGATGAGGTTTCTCTATAATATTATTTTCTAGTACATTTTTTTTTGTGAATGAATACACTCGCTTTTTGAAAGAAAATATTACGATCGGAATATTTCTCAATCGCTCCGTTTCTGTCATCTAGTTTCATGTGATAACGATAATGCTGCGATATGATAATATAAGTTTACCACACGCGATACTTAATCTTTCTGACGTTTAACGTTGTTACATTTATTTTTGCCCAGTGACGAAATCAATCTTTTTTTTTTACATTATAATATATTTATAATTAAATCCCCGAGAGAGAGGGTTTTATATTTGTTGCAATATTTAGTAAATTGAATCTTCTTTGTTTCGTCGTAAGCCAAATAAAAATTCAGAAAAATTGTTTATTACCTACATTCTTAGTAAGATAAAATGTTAAATTAATAAAATAATAATTACAAAATAACAGCGCACAAATGTGTTCCACATTCTGTGCGCGCGATAAGCATACTTGTTATCTCTTGTCCTCCTATATATAAAAAATAAACATAAAAACAGTCTAAGAAGCTCTATTGTTTTGCCCGTATCGTTAGATAAAATAATACATATTAGATAAAATAATACATGTAACGAAATGAAACAATTTGCATATTAGAAGACGTATTTTGCGAGATAAGATGATTTCTCACTATTCGAGCGTATAGCCGCTATCTTTTACGGTATCGCGAGTTTTACTTAATTCTTTAGTTTTTTTATCAGTATTAAATTCCTAAATTAGAACTCTGTATCGTTAAAACCACAGTTTTCTCAAACTATTCGTACATTTTATACACGTATACGCAGTCATCATTTCAATATTGAATCACACATTAGCATTTCAAGTTCGACATCAACAGAGAGATCTCATTTTATATCGATGTTAAAATATTCATTCATTAAAAAAACTCGTCAGGAATCACGAATCTCATTATCCGGCAATATAATGATTACGGGTTAATTAAACCGACACGCTGAAAGTAATCCGAAGACTACATGAAGTAAGCTTGAACTTGGTTTTGCTTCTATATACGGTATTTCTCTCGCATTCTATCTCTGATTATCTACCTGTTTATCTATCGATCGATCCATCGATACGAGCAGAATCGTTAATATGTTACACTACGTGTAACTTACGGCCAATACTCTTGTAAAATTTACTGCCTCTTAAGATCATTAAAAAAGTGAAGGAAGAAATGATTTTAAGAAAAACTTTCCACAGAAAGAGAAAAAGAAAGAGTAAAAAAAAAAGAGAGAGAGAGTGCACACGTTCTGTCTCGCTATATCAAGTTACAATTGCTGCGATCTGTATTTTTAAGCGCGCGCGAAGATTTTCGTCGGCGTGTTTCAAACATCGCGCAGCTTACCCCATTTTTTTGGCGTATGACCACAGTACGTTCCTTCTGCGGAATTGTAGATGCCATCGCGAAAGATCTCCCAGCGCGTCCTGGTATCAGGTACCCGCATATAATCGAACTCGTAGGTACCATTTTGCACCTCCTTGCCGCGCACACTCATCGTGGCGATCTGCTGCTGTACGTCGGGAAACAGACGGTGACAGGTGAGACGAAGAAAGGCAGGTAAAATGCGTTGTCTCTTGTGTCAAATCCCCCGGGCGAACTCTTCCTCGCGTGCGGAGACGACTTGTGAAATACGTGATACCGACGGTAAAACACCACGCAACCGCACGGAGACCGCACTTGGCCCCAACTGAGAGCTCGCGCCTCGGCTCGGGCGATACGTGGGTAGTGAGTGTGCGAGTTTATGTATATATTCGATGAGCGAGCGAAAAAGCGTGGATATCTCTGTGGAAGGGCGAGAGTCGAGCGGCGCGACATCGCGTTCACCGATCTGACCTGTCGCGAGCATTCAAATTTTGATTATAAAGTAAAATCTAATGTTGTGTTAATTATTATTGTCAAGCGCGACTTCAAGCGCACAATAATTTTCTCTTCGCCGAGGAAGAGAGATTTCGATCTGTCCGCAAACTGCAACTGAATGAAGTTTATTATTGTTGTTTGAGAAAATCTTAGAGAAAGTTTCTTTTCGCGTTCTTCTTTTTAATTCCGCACACAAATCCGTCATTGTGCAACGGCGCACGCGCACGATATTGTTTCTCGCGCTGCGTGCAGCGCGCATGCGTGAACAGCGCGCGCAGATTGTGTACATACTACATAACCTTTTCTTGTCACGAGGTAGTCTTGGTCACCGGGGGTTGGTTCTGCTTGATCTTCCCGTGTGTCTCGTGAAAGAAAGATGAAGGCAAGATCGATTGCATAATTGTCGCGACGACGAGACCGAGTGCTGCGCGAATCATCGATAACATGCAGTTTCATTCTGAAGGCGGGCTAGAGTTGTTATCGAGATTCAGCGAGAAATCGCGTTCGATCAACATCGACGAGTTCCTGTTTCCCGACGCCGTCAACAATCGGAGCATCATCGAGATCGTCGGAACTCCTTTCACCGGGAAGAGTCTCTTATATCGATTCATAGCAAAGTGTATATTGCCCGCGCAGTACAAGAAGATCAAGATCGACGGATGCGGCGCCTCCGCGATACTAATCGACACCGGTCATACTCAGATAAGTAAAGTGGCAGAACTCATGACCTCCATGATATGCAGCGCGTGCGAAGCTGCTGGCGCACAATTGCCGAGTGAAAAAGTCGATCTTCTTGTGACCAAGTCTCTGGAAAATTTGACGGTCCTTACCTGCTGCAACAACACGCAGTTCCAGCTGACACTCCAGACGCTGGAAGATGAACTCCTCAGTAACGGAAGGGTTGCCGCTTTGTTAGCTATAGATAATATACTGGCATACTACTGGAAGGAGAGAAGAGAAAAGAATACAAATTTCAGTATGGATTGGTATACAAAAACCCTCATCACACTTGTTCATGCTAAAACTTCTCAGTTTAATATTGTCACAGTTTACACCAGATGGGACAAATGGGAAAACTGTGTGTCTAAACAAGTAGCACAGACAAAACACATGCATCCTTTAAGACAAACAGATATAGATTATAAAATACAGTTCTATAATGAAAGTATACCTCATAAATTTATTGCACAAGTACAATCTGCAAATGAAGCAAAACAGGTTCAATGTATAATTTCTGATTCAGGTATAAAATGGATTTCTTAGTGTTATTACATACAAGTAGCATTTAGTTCCAAAGAGAAATCACAGACACAATTTTTTAATAACAATTTAATAACAATCATCATCTAACAAAAGATACTTGAATGTTATGTCTGTTGGCTTTAAAAATATTGAACTTGCAATTGTCACTTTACATTTTGGATTAAATAATGAAATAATTTCCCTAGCTTCTCTTACTTCTTCTGCTGTTATACCTCCAACAACATAAATAATAATCCATGGATTGTCACATGGATGAGGTATCACTTTTTCTTTGAACAAACTGTTAAAAACATACGTAAACATTAAATTAGCTTCTTTAACATTTCACTGAAAAAAAAAAAGATTATTAGCTTGTGTAGCTAGCTAATGTGCTCAGCTTACTTTAATTTAGAAGAAATAAATGAAGGTGAACTGTGATGTAAATCAGAGAGCTCAGGTCTGTCCGGATGAAGCACATCAGTTAGCAGTTGTTGGAAGATACCAATACGTCGAACAATCTCTTGAGAACTCGATTTGGATATCAAAGAACTGTAAATAATGTAAATAAGTTAAATATCTTTTCTCTAAAAATATGCATAGTCTCACCTGTAATCTTGTAGAGAATTACGTTGCTGCGCTATTGTGTGCAATCGCTTCATGATGACTTTTGCGTGGTTTGCAATCTTTTCCTTATCTAATGTTTGATTGCTTTTGCCTGTTATATCAAGTAATTGTTATTTTTTTAGTTGATATTTTGATAATTATTTTTAGAGTTCTTAATAAGAGTAAATTTATATGTTCTGATCACATACAACTGATTTATATTTGTCAAATCTACTTAATATGTATTATCCAACTAATTTAATACATTAATTTTTATATATGAATTGTATATTTAACAACAAACCCAGTGTTATCAAACAACATAGGAAATTAAATAAAATGTGACTTTATTTTTTTAAACAGATTATTACGTTCACATTCGTCTATATTTCGCGGTACAACAATTTGCAACATACCTTTACATTTTAATTTGTATATATACGTTTGATACTTCGATAAATCCATGTAGGGATTTTCACAAAGATCATTGGATATTGATGCATTGTCTTCCAATAAAGCGTCGGCGATGGCATCGATCAACTGTTGTTCTTGTTCGAAAGAAAACACTATTTCAGTCCCGGCAAGTGCGTAGATATGCACCAAAAGTGTGAATATATTGTCTGTATCTAAGCCTCGCTTTTTCCGCGTTTTTATTATAGTACTGAACTAAAACCAAATTCTAATTATTTCTTTTTCAAACCATGCAAATAAGAATATAAGAAAATATGACACACATACTTGTCCGAGCACACTCGTAGAGTAACGACTTACAGCTACATTTTGCAAAACTAGTTTCTCGAGACTGATCAATAGTTCTAATTGTGACATTTTCTTCGACGTTAGAGCTTGTATAATTCCCAATACTATCTGCAAAAAAAGCCATATATACGAAACATTGTTGATTATTAAAGCAAGAGTGTCAAATAGCAAGTCCATTACAGAATACAATAAGTTTCAGTATAGAACAGTAAGAACATACTTGAAGTTTATTGCTCGATTCCAATATGGTAGTAAGATCATGCACCTCTTTGAATTTATTTACAAGTTTCTCCAAACTGTGGGCTGAAATTCTTGTCGCCGGCTTCGATTTTAAGCTATCTTTCAGTTTCGATTTCTCTTTCGTTGAAAGTATATCGATGAGCATTTCGTTCAAAGTGGTCAACACATCTTTCTGATTTTTTGTAATCAACGTATTTATTAAGGTTCTGTTACTGGCCAGACATCCTGGTATCTTTTCAGAATCTGAATCCTTGAAAGATAAAGCTTCTCATTTAATGATGGTGTTTTCCTACATTTGTTTTTCTTCTATACTTACACGGCATGTATTACATACGTTACATATATTCTTAACTATTAAATTACCTGCACACTCTGAAATAAGGGAGACATATCTATCGCGACGTCGTTGTGGTGATCGGGTAAAAGAGGCAAAGTACAAAATATCCTAGATAGCAACGATTCGGTATTATTACTAGTAGGAGTGCAAAGGTCCAACACTCTGTCGACGAAAATTAAAGATACTTCTTTCTTTTTAGGACCCATTATACTCTGATGCACATGAGATTCAAATGAGGTATTTATCATGCTTTGCTTTATAATATTATTTATTTGCAAACACAGTTCTTTAGTTATACTTCTGTGCTAAGACATACTTACATTTCTGCGATCAATGGCTGCTGGTAAGGTGTCTAGCATTTCTGCGATATATTTGCTGGCTTCGCCCATAAAATAAATATCCTCTTTCACGTTTAGGCGAAAGAACAACTCATTAAATGAATTTACAAATATTTCAGTTCTATCCTCGAGATTATTTACATTTTCTTTATTTGTTGTTGCGAGGTACATATCAGTTAAAGATGGAACAATTTCAGCAAACGATGGGGTCAGGAATAAATCACTATCAATTGGACTAAGAAAAATTGAATGTGGAAATATCTTCACCTACAGAGAGATCAATAACAAAAATGTCAATAAATTATAAGAAACTTGATCCTTTTATAATAAAAGAAAAATGAGCAGTCTTTAACTTCCTTAATAAATAATGTTCGGTTTTTGATTCCTTAGAGCATACAGAATAATGCTATGTAAGAAAAATTTTCCCTTTTCTAAAAGTTTTAGAATATGCTCATTTTAAACATTATCATGCAAAGAAAAACAATATAAACCTTTTCTCTGTTATAATCCTGTATCTCCGGAGTACCTGGACAGGCAATCACAATATGTTCAAATGCATTTTTCGATGTTATTGTCGTAAGTATCGTTTCAATTTCATATCTATCAATACTGGCTGAAATAATAATTGCCTTTTTGCAGTTCTTTACTTCGATATTCTATAACAGAAAAATGATTTATTAAGAGAGTAATTTTTTTTTTCCTATGAGACAAGTCTTGCTCTTATTAATCACATACTTCAGAAAATTCAGAAGACACTTGGTAAACTGCAATTGCTCCAGCATTCTTAAAGAACAAATATACCTTGCCACCAGTATACCAATGCAAACACTCAATCATCAAACAGTCTATGTAAACTACGCATTCTTCTTCTTGTATAAGTTCAACAATTTCATGCCATTCATCAGTAAGAAATTGGTCCACATCATTGACATTTTCCATTGTTGACTGCATATACTTCTGCACGATCTTGACACAACGTAAATAGTTATCTTATACTTCAGTCCTGAAAACAACAAGAGCAAGAATTAAAGAGATTAAGAATAAAGAAAATAAAATATCATAATTATCAAAAATAATTATCAAAATATCAACGTTACATAGATTTACGGTAGATCAACCAATCATGAGTAAACGAGAGGAGAACTTGACTGATGCGAATCGTCGCGTTTGACTCAAGTGAGTCAAACGAGCTGGAGAGCATCAAAAGACATCCCCCGAGATGGGAACACACGCACACGAACGCGATTCTCACTTAGGGCTATAACACACAAAATGACATAGAGTGCATATACATAGCATAAAACTATATGGGCCAATGAGCGTTTAGGCCTATAATACACAAAATGACATAGAGTGCATATGCATAGCATAGGACTATATGAACCAATGAGCGTCTAGCATAGTTTTATGTA
>QVNV01002123.1:0-17836 GCA_014825455.1 Pseudomyrmex pallidus
AATCGCATTGGTCAATTTGAAAATCGACCAGACCAATGCGACGATTGATTGTATATCCGGCTTACAATTGCAATAGAAATCCATGATAATACGCAATAGGGAGTTCAGGTCTAGAGAAAGTTTTAAACTCAATGCTGATTTGAAGGAATTTCAGGTGTTGGTAAACTGGCAGGCCTGGCGACGGGAGCAGTTGTCATTTTTCTGCGTGCTGGTCGGATGCGTCTTGCGTCGTGCTTATCAGTCGTGGTTTTTGTGATTGTGTTGTGAAATGTGTTAATTGTGTCATCCGGAATAGCATCTCGTGAGGTGAGATCGCAACTTGTAATTCTTGCTTTCCGCGTTTTTTCTTTCTGTCGCACTGTTTTGAGGTTACCTCGCAACTGCCGAATTTCCGTGCTTTTCCTCGATCTTTTAACGGTCCAAGTTGTTTGCATACTTTGCGCGTTATCATCGGTGTGAGCGATAACACCGAGACTCTCGTCAATTTGACGATGTCACGCGTGCATTTTGCTCATTTTCGATCGTAATCGCGATTTTTCAAAAATTGAGAAAACGTCTCTTTGCGTAAAGATACGTGCGTTTTCACTCCCTTTATGCTAACAATATATGTTTTTGCTGCATTGCAGTGTGTATATAAAACATGACGGAACCGAAGCCATCAGGATTGAGGCCGCCGACGAAGATCGGCAGACCATGCTCGACTATGCCACCTAGACCAGCAATTCCGCCTTCCTCGCCGAGGCCGTCAAGCAGTGAGTCTTGGCCAAAACTGTTGTTTCGCTGTTTTTATCCCGCATGCATGTTTTTATGTTACACGATAATAGAGAGACATTTCCTTGTCTCGATAGATACACAGTAGAAAAATTGTCTATTGTGGATAAAAATACCGATTAGATATTTATAGTAATAAGAGAATTGCATAACAATCTTTTCAATTTATAGAAATACATATATATATAACAATAGAAATATAGAGTTTTGATACGTAAAAATGTACATTGCTAGCGGACATTAATTAATTTTCATATTATTATGTATTCGTCATTAATTCTTGATTCCGCAAAATTCGTTTTACATAAAATTATCTCCAAAGAGAACACCACGTGCTTAGACTCGTAGGAACATTTATGCGCGCAGCTCATCGTTTTCTCTGAAATACGCGAACGATACGCGGCGCGACGCGTCTCATCAATTTGCTTGAGCGCGTACGTACACACATATTGCAAAATACACACACTCACACACACAAAAACACCATACACGCCCACAAAGTCTGTCGGCGAGCGAGTACTTTTACGCGTGCGAGCTGTTCGCGCGCGAGTTGTTTCCCGATCGTTCGCGACGTCGCATCCATCTCTCGCGCGAGAGAGAAACTGGTAAATATATATCACTTCTCTAACGAAAACAGTCGCACGTGAATTAACAGCAAATCCCACTCAAGCTTTTCGCGAGTCTGTGTCTCTCTCCTTTTTTGTCTTTTTTCGAAAAACAACAAACTTTTGATTTCCGACAGGAATTTTGATGAAGAGATAGTAAATCCGGTGAGTCAAACTTTTGACGTTAAATAATCTGAAGAAAAAAATTAAAACTTCGGCGATGGCAATTTAATAATCGAATAGTCGGTAATATATTTTGATGATATTTTATTTGATCGTTTTTGTGAGATGCAGATTTGTTGTTGCAGTTCTTCGCGAATGTCGACTACTTAACTTTGCTTGTCGCGGCGTGCTTCGAACCTTTTAGCCGCTCTTTCGAAAGGCGAAGGCGAACTCGAGCAACTAAGAATGTTGTCTTTTGCATACTGGATAATTGATAGATATCTCGGAAATTTAAATTTATAAATCCTGCAAGAGAATCAATGTGACTATTTTCTTCTCCGATGTTTTCAATATTGCTGTTCTGCAATTGAGATCAATTGTCGCTACTTTTTTCATATGTTTCGACTTCAAAATCTTGTTATTTTTTCCCTCATAAATAAATTTAATTTAATTTTTCTTCGCGCAGTAAATTTATCGAATTTCCAAACGAAACATAATATGTGCGAGTTAATATACGAAATTCGCGTTGTAATCCGCACGCGGCACAATTTTACGTCTCTGTATCTCTCGGACAGATCTCTCGCCGTATGTCTTAGTCACGAATAATGAAGGAGGTGCGTTTTCGCGATCGTTCTGCTGCATCCAGGGCACGTATCATGCCTTATTGGTGCAAACTATCATTGCGTTGCGTTCCCTGCGCACAATCGCGTCGGCTGACGCATTGCGATTATGCAAGTTGTCGGTGTTTATATCTCGCGCCCGATTTTATTCTTTTTTTTTTTCCGATTTCTCTCCTCTGACTCTTCTCTCCTTGCCTCTGTTATTTTTTCTCTCTCTCATCTCTTCGTCCCTTCGCGTACACGCGACAGATCGATCTTCTTACATTTCGCAACACGATCGCGAGACTCAAGGTTCAAAAACGAGATATCTCGCCTCTCATTCTTTACAACAAACTTTCAGAATGCACACACGCACGTGTAGTACTTAAAATTATTAATTTCTTAAGTAAAATTAAGGAAAGGCTGATTTTATTATTAGACGATTAGAAATATATTTTTGGCCTTTTAAAGAGTTTTCTTAATATTGATTAGCAAATTGTGTGAAAAAAAAGAAAGACCTTTCTTTTGAAAATTTATACGAACAAGATAAAGCAAATAAATAGTGCGCGTCTCAATGTTACATTTTCGTCGCTTGAGTTCGACTTCAATCAGCTGATTGTTTTTTTTTTCTTTTTTTTTCAACAAGCACTCGAATCGCGAAAGAGGTAAAACGATTTTTTTCACAGCGGCGCTTCGCACTGACGTAATCTCATCGTCGGCATGGTGTTCTGCGGTAGAAACTGTGACACCATCGGCTAAATATGGAGAGATAAATGGTTTTATTGAGTGCGTGTGTGCTGCTGCTGCGCACGATGGGTTATGCTCATTTCGGGCTGTTTATACAAGGTGATCACCTGAAAGCCGGTTTTCAGGCTTATGTATGTACAGCCGCCGATTTATGCGGTCTGACGAAAGTCCGCGCGCTAGTAGTTTCTCGGTAAATATTAAAATAAAACGGCGCGCATTATAAATGTTCGCTGGAAAAAAATAGTAGGCGTGACGATAGAATGTATTTTTGCAAGTTTCAGTCACAGAAACTATCGCGAGACGCACATAGAATTTCACATAGACAATATTTGAAAAATACATACTTTGTATATATATAGAATTAATTTCACGTTTATTATTATGACGTGTTTCCGCAAATCGTCGAAATTATAAGAATGTCAACGGAATCGTAAACACTTGGCAATAATCGATACCATTATGATTACTTGATCGACGCTCGAGGGTCCATTACGTCATAATCTCGTTACGGCGCGCGGGATGAATTACACGTAACGGCAATAATGATGCCTCTCCGTAGCTATTAACCTTGTTTACGTTCGTGGATATATCCACGCTCGAAAGAGCAAAGCAGCCCGTATCCGATGGCTAGCTTCTACGGATTGCGTTACGGTGTGTGTAACAACATATCGAGTGGGATCTCGCCGGGGAGGTACTTGACATCTTGTTAACCCTTCCGGAGATATATCCAGAACGTGGGATAAAATCGCGACGGGAAAAGTAAATCAATCGAAGAGCAATTGTTGCAATTCGAACGAGAGAGATATAGACACGTGCGCTTTATGTTATAATTCTCGGAAACTCCGAGAGACGAATTGCGGCGCCGCGATTCAGATCATATATCATTACGTGCATTAATCATAATTAATTACGCTCGAGTTAAAAGATACAACGCGTTCTGTCATCGGAAATATCGTCCCGCGAGTTTAACACACGTGGTTGTTACGCGCGCGGTTTCTCAATCGCAAATTGTGCGCAAGATTTTGATTTCACAGTGTGAAAAATTGTTTGGAAATATTTCGAAAGATAGAGACAAGCGAAACGTCTTCGCGTTTTCAAGGCGAGCCATGTTTTTAAGTTCGATACAAAAAGCTCTCTTGAACGCACGGCTTGAAATTTAATTGAAGATCGCAGTTTGATTGAACAAAAATTGATTTTTTTTTTAGATTCTTAATCTAATCAGAGATCTGCTCTATTCCGTTTTACATCTATTACATTTCATGATCAGATCAGTTTTAATTTTATCATCTCTCGAGCATCATCATCGGCCGGTTCCTTGTGCGTAGCAGCGAATCGCTGCGGTGCGTAAAAAAAAGAAGGTGCATTAATGCAGATTGCGCCCGCGATATAATCGGCATAATAATACGCGATATCACGTCACGGCCGCGTAATCGCGATTTCATCTCGTCGTAACAGAGGTTTCGACCTACGCGATCGACCTACTACAACAACAAGGTATACGCGCCGCCGCCCACCATTTTTTCATAAATAATCAATTAAGCCGCGAATCGCGCCACGCGTCACCCGGACATTCTTTAAGCGATTCCTTTTGCGGAGTTTTTTTTGCGGTGCACTTCGAAGAACGTTAGCGAGAGAAGTGAATGATGAGCTTTGTGTGATGCCGACGCGTAATCGTCGCACTTAGGTCGCTTCTATATACGGGAAACCGCGGGACACGAGTGGCAATCTTGGACCTTGATCGAGCGGGAAGAAAAGAATTTATTCGAGGAGAGGAAATTCATCTCGTTGCGTTCGTGAAAATAGATAATTTTATAAATATTTGACGTAAACTAAAAGTTTTGTGTCTATTATTTGCTTTTTTATACTTGTAGAGCTTGTCAAAAATAAATTAACGCGCAATTTGATCGTCTAATAATATCTCGCGTCACACCGCATACGTTGCACTAAAAAAAAAAGATCTTATCGGCGTCATTTGAACACACCCTGACTCGTCGCCGTTTAACGTTTTACATAACTCTGTCTTGATGCGATTGCGATCGACTTCCGATATCGATTGTCTCGGCGGTAATTACAGGACCAAGCCTCGATCAATTTTCACGCCGAGCCACCTTGTGTCGCATCTCTCCTCCGACAAGTCTCGCTTCGTAATAATCAGTAATTGACTTAGCATTCGATAATCAACTTGACGATCTCACACTGACGAGATTAGTCGCACACCGACTTTGAAAGGACTGATCGTTCTTAAACGATTTTGTTTCATGCGAATTATCGTTAATACGGTAATTGACCGTATTGATTGAAATTGACCGAAAAATCGCTCAATTAAATCGAAATATCCGAACAAAAAGCATGTCTCGTTAGTTTTTCTTTTTCGTTAGTGTCACGTATTTTGTGTTATTTTGCATGACAACACGCCACAGATCAGATGGAACCTCTCTGGGAGTCGCACGGCCGTCAAATAAACGAGGCTGGCTTGCGAAGAGGATCAGGTAAGTGGCACTCGCAATCTTCCTTCGCGTTTTCGAAGATTTCGAATTTTAAAAACGGCAGAAAAAATATTTGCATCGCAAAAACGAGCCGGAATATACATTGTAAAATATGTTTCCTTCGTGAAATAATAATTTTCGAAACCGAAACTCCTTTATAGCGAAGTTCAATCACGTTCCAAGTTGGACAACAATGAAAAATATATCCACGCGAGTTGTAGATGTAAGTTCCGTAGTAAGTGTGTTGGCGCATGCAGTAGTGAATCGTGTATTGTGATGTGTTTTGCTTCACGTTGGATTACCGTACGTTCATAGTCATCCATGCATGCGCATAATAAAATTTGTAGATAGAATCTTGACAAACGAATGTCCCGAAAACTTGTGACGTTAAAACTCGCGTCGTTTATCATTAGAACACAAAAAAAAACAAAAAAAACAAAACCAGATGTTTCTTCGATGTCCGCGTGTAGATACCAGCGTCGTCCTGACCGAGGACACGGACAGCTTTAAAATCGGCGATCGAGTATGGGTTGGCGGCACGAAACCCGGCACGATCGCCTACATCGGCGAGACCAAATTCGCTCCCGGGGACTGGGCAGGAGTTGTCCTGGATGAGCCCATCGGTAAGGCCAATCGATCATCATCCTATAGATCAAGATACGTGTTTGCGAAGGAAGTGAAGACTCGATCTTAAACTCTTAGGAAAGAACGACGGCTCGGTGGCTGGCAGCCGGTATTTCCAATGTGAGCCGAAGAGAGGAATATTCTCGAGACTCACCAGACTCACCAGGTCACCGCTGAACGATTCTCAGACGAGCGCGATCACGTCGCCGACGTCGGACATCTCTCGAAGCGGTCTCCTCAGCAAGTCCATGTCGCCGTCTCTAAGTAAGGATCGCTACAAGAGATACTCGCCGCGCCCGTAGACTCCTGCACGCAGAATTAGCGCCGCACGCTGCTAAAACAATATTCACGCAAATTTTGTCGCAGTATATATGTATAACGTTTTTTTCTTTCCTTTTACAGGATTAATTTTTTAGAGTTTAAAATTAGTTGTATAAATAATAAGTACCGTTTAAGATGTTGTTCGGCGACGATTTGTTAAAATTGATTAACCGTTTGAGAAATAAGGGGAGGAGGAAAGAGTTGATTGCAGTCGGCTTTGTGTTAGATATGCTTGTTAGAACAGCACAAAGACCTTGAATTTAGTTACGGCAGTGCGATGATGTGCTTGTGAGGAACACGCTACTGCAAGATAGTTCGATGTGCAAAAGCACAGACGTAGTTTAGTTTGGCCAGCTTGCAAGCCGATGAGAACACGATTTAATTTAAGTTTGTCCCATCGCACGTTGTGCGTCATGTTCGCGACGCACTCATTTTTATGCTAATTGCTGCTACGAAGACATAGTAACAACCTTTTAGGGCAACTATATTTGAAAAAAAAAAAAAAAAACTATATATATAGACGGCATTGAAAATCACCCTGCATGCGGACTTGTACTGCACCCACTTTTTTCTGTCGTAGAACGGAAAAGCTAATCCTCTAATGCGCAATAAATCGATACTTTCGTTCCTTCTCCCTTGTATATGTGAAAGGTGAAATGAAATTTAATTTATCTCACGGAACAATGGACGTGAGATTAAAAATTCACAGCAAACAATATCGGAATAAATGTCCTACATTTGTAGAAACGCGAGATACGTGTAATTTAGCTTTGTGAGAAGCGACTTTGATGACTGAAATGTAATAAATATTCGTAAAATCTGTCGCTATCCCGTGATTTCTCGCGCGCGTCCGACGGTGAATTGCTGTGTAATAATGATCGCGCATCGCTGCGAACTTTGTAAACGCAGATGCATCAACGACAAGTTTGTCCTCGACGGTGTCGCAGAAGGGTGAGCTGAAGATAGGGGAGCGAGTGATCGTGTCGTCGAGCCAGGGCAGCAAAGCTGGCGTGCTTAGGTATCTGGGCACCACGGAATTTGCCGCGGGTGAATGGTGCGGCGTGGAGCTGGACGAGCCGATCGGCAAAAACGACGGCTCCGTCAATGGCAAAAGGTGTGCATCTTTTCTCCCTTTTCTCCCGTCTCTCTTCACATCCTCCGAACGTACAAAAGAAACAAAGGAAGCGTTTCCATCCCTTCTGTCGAAACCACCTTGTCTCCCTTGAATATTCCTCGATCGTTTCAAGAAGAAAACCCTCAGCTGCCTCTCGGTGGAGACGTTTTGTCTTTTCGCGCCGATCGCGCCGTATGATATCTCGCACGTGTAAAGTTCAAAGAATTATTCTGTTGACAATTAAGCGCAAGTAAGCGGGAGAAATAGTATTACGTTGTTGATTCATTCGGATTCCGTGAGAAAGAAATTTGATTTTTTTCTCTTTTTTCCTAATAAGAAAAAAATTGTCACAAGATAAATGTCCCAATGATCGGACACTAGTTTCTAAAGTATTGTTATACTTATTTCTTTAATAAATAATATTCGGTTATTAGGACATTTATCTTATTTGTACATCAGTTCGATCTTTTCCTCAACAATCCCAAGAACTGCGTTTTAATTCGACGCGTGATTCGGATGACTATCTCGCTTCGAATGATCGGGGTTCAGTGCATAACTCGCGTGATCTCTCTCTCTCCCTCTCTTCTCTCTAAGCGCCGCGATATTCGGCGTTCCGGTAGTTCCTAGCTAAACTTAATCCCCCATCCGTTGATCCAGATACTTCGAGTGCCCGAACAAGCACGGGCTGTTCGCGCCCGTTCACAAGATCACAAGGTCACCGTCCAACAAGAGGCCGTCCATATCCACCGTGCACAAGCCGAGCGGCGCCGCTCTCAACTCTAGTCTCCAGCAGAAGAAGAGCGGCTCGCGCGAATCGCTCGCGTCCAGCCTCGCGTCGAGCGTCGTGAGTGCTAGAACGAGCACGACGAACACCACGGCGAGGGTAAGATTCACCATGCCGGAATGAGAGGACGGAGGATATGCGCAACTGAGATCGCAAAGCCCGCCGTATTATACAAACTATTACCTAGTTGTAGAATATTGTTGTTTTTATTCTTGTTGGGATATGCTGATGATCAACCCTCAGGCTCGTTCTTCTCTTTAGAGAATTATTTAAACAAAAAAACAATCATCTGTGTGTATCTGAATTTTTTAAAAGTCTTTTCCCGAGCTTAAGGGTTGATCCCGTAAATTGTAGTTACCGCTCGCTGCTTTCGTTTAGACAGCCTATTTTTTATTTAACAATACTGATTTTTTTTTTTAATGGAAATTTGTATCTTAACACAAGTGCGTGAACCTCGTGATTGTTATAATCTTGATTTTAAAAAAAGTCCAACAGTACCGTTAAGATATGTTGCACGATACCTTGTTTTTTATTTATTTATTTCGTTTTCCTTGTTGTTTCTGTTGCATTTCCGATATTCCAGAGGCCTGGCATGCGCACGTCAACACCTGCACATAGGTCACTGCAGGTGAGATCATAACTATAATAGCTCTTGGTTAATTATCCTCGTCGATTAGAAGCGATTCGCCGACTGTGCGTTTTACATATATTCATTAGATGATTAGCATCAAGATCTGACCGGGCGATCATTAATTAACGATCGCCGTTTGCGTTTTATTTATTTATTTATTGTTATATATCTTTCTCTCGTCGCATTGGAGTTTGTAATTGTTATAGTCGCGATGTGTATATATAAATGTTAATAAATTCCTGTATCCTCTCTTCTTTTCTCCTCACAATCTCCTGTAGCTTCGATAAACGACTATCCGTCCTGTATCGTTTTTTTTTTTCTCACGCGAGTTGTTCGATTCCGAGTTGTATTCTTCAGTTAACTTGTCCCGAGAATTTTCCGCGACATGGTTCGCGACGTAAATCGAACGGCCGATGTCTGCGTTGGCGGGGAAATGACGACTGGCATCATCAAGTCGATTAATCAGACTCGCTGTCGGATAATACGATGTAAAGTGTTGACCGTCGATTTGTATTGCTAATCGTGTGTTGTTGTCAGAACGTCGTCGTCGTTGTCGTCATCGTCGTCGTCTGTGTGTTCGTGACTATGTTTCGCATCAATGAAAGAACGCGTCGTTTAAACTCGACGATGGCGCGATCTTGCTGTTGCATAAATGCAAAATATTTTCAAACAAATTTATACCATGCTGCATGGAGATTATTTTTACTGTGCGAAAACTAAACAAAAATAATCCAATCGTTAATAAATTAAAAATTACATAATTTTGCATAGTTACGATTTTTTTAAGTTGGAATCCGGCTCGTATTTTTAGGAAGTTTTGAAAGAGAAACAGCAGGAAATAGAGTTCCTGCGAAAAGAGCGGGACCTGGAACGCGAAAGAGTCACGAAAGCGGCGAATCAAGCTGATCAAGCGGAACAATCGGCACTGTCGATCAAGCAAGAATATGAAAAGGTAGATATCCGTGAACGTCAATGTATGAAATCGTCGGTGATAAATGGATTTTTGAAACGGAGGGTCAAAAATATGCGAAATCGCGCGAAATATATCGCGCTCTTTCTTGTTTGTTCCTCACTGTTTTATTTATTTCAATATTCGAGTTCTCTAATCACCGATGAAATAATTTGTCAATGTCGACAAATCAGTGAAATTTTTATAATCTTGTCCCTAAGAGTTTCTCAAAAATTTCCTTGTTACGTATATTTGATTTATTTTATTTACTTATCGTTGACGGTGTTTAGTACCGCGAGGAGATGCAGCAAGCGGTCACAGAGGCGGAACTTGCTGTCACCAAACTTCTTAACGAGAAAGGCGCGTTGGTGCTACAACTGGAAGAGGAGAAACGAAAGTGCGAGGATCTCCTGTTTCGTTTTGAAGAGGAGTCCGTGAATAAGGATGACATACAGGTACACATGGTTTTCTTATACGCATATTCAATTGTATACGCGATTATACGTCCGATTCGCAAGCGTGTATTATCATTAATTAAATACGACAAGTATTGAATAAGTCGGTAAGTATGTAATTCTTATCATTTCTCCGCAATGTAACGAGAATACGGATGTAACATTCAAAGACATTTGGTTTTACGTCATTTCTTCCTGATTTAAGTTTAAAAAAATACGCCTTTGTTCGCACTTAATAAAATACAAAATTCAGTATCTCGTAATGTAACACATTTGGGGAAGTTAGGGTATCATTTTCGACAAGTATTGTACAGCTTCTGTCATATAAAGACGCCAGTATGTGCGGGATAACGGTGGCGGGTCATGTAAGTCACAGCAAAGTACGTGCTTAGCTACGATTAGTTAATTAACATAATGAAAGACGTCGAGAGATTCGTTGTATCCTTTTTAGTAGCGAGAGACTTTCATTCGAGTAAATTCTGAATCTGGATATTTTTAGGAAACAAAACACCCAAAAAAAAATACACATGATGAACACGTTCCACGGTTAATCCGGCGTACTTTATCCTTTATTTTCAGAAAGAAAGATCTGAGCAAAGTGTGAGTATCCGAAGGTTTGGGAAAGGATTGGAAGGATTGACGCAGTATTTCGGCACCGCTTGTGTAATCATCATAGCCATGTCATTTTGCGTTACGTCGCACTTCACAGAGTTCCGTCAGAAATTTGTCTGAAAATGACGGACAAAAAAAAAAAAACAAAAAACTCTTAAACGCTTTCGCTGACTAATAAAAATGCGTCGGTTATATTTCCACTAACATGTTGGAAGAGAACATTGGACTGTACATTGTTGTATTCCGGGGGAGAAACGTTGTTATATATTATCGCGTGCCAGACTAGTAGGAAATGCGCGTATATTTTCGTGTTTAACAACACAAATCTATGAATTTATACGCTTCGCGCGAGTTGTCACGCTTCTTCTGCACAAAGGCAGACACACAGCTACAGGAATTCTCATTATAGGCGTGATATACTTTCTATCATTCATTATTATTCATGTTTATTTATTTATTTATTAAAATGCATTGTAATTGTGTGTTTGCGATTTCTTTGTTTTTTTTAATACGAGAAAGTTATTTATATTATTAATTTCAATAATCTCTTTGAACGCTTGTTATTGTGTACATTTGATTGGCAAAATTGAATAATATGCTTTCTGTAAATTGGGCACACGCTGTATCGTTATTTATTTATTTATACTTCTCTCTTCTTTCGCTCTTTATACCTGATAAAGTAACTTAAGTTTTTTTTTTCACACCTTCGATAATATCACGTTGCGCTTGGCGTATTTATCTCATTGTCTGTGTGCTTTTTATTTTTCTAACGCATTCAAGCGTTAATATGTTTATTATTTCCCTAATTATTGAAAGGTAAAATAATGTAAAAAATTATCTTGACATTTGTTTTTTTTTTTAACACTTTTTACATACTTTTCAATCGTTTTATGTGAGTACTTACGTACTCACGTAACAATTTAGATGTGAACTTTATTGCGCACATTAAGAAAAAAAAAACGCTTTTTATCTGTTTCGTAATTTTTGTAGTTAAGGAAGTAATTACACACGTTGACGCTCGAAACGCGCTATGTATGATCTCAACCCTTGAAGACTAAACAACTGCCCTTATCGTACCAGGTCATAAATACTGTAAATGAAAGCAGGATCAAGGAGCTCGAGGAAGAACTCGCGGAGGAGCGGCGGGAGCGCTCCGTTCAAATGGAACGCGATAGCATCAAGCTGTTCGAAGCCGAAGAAGAATTGGCACGGCTGCGTAATGAAATCAGTTCCGTGACGAACTTGCAGAACTCTCAGCTTCGAGGTACTCAGGCTATTTCCTGCGCGCACATGATTAAAGTTTAAAAAATATATTCTAGTTATTAAGCTCTGTGTGCGATTTTCCTTACTTCTTTCTCCCTTTCTCTCTCTCTTTCGTCTTTCTTAGATCTAGAAAGTCGTAACCAAAGTTTGGAGGAAATAAAAACTAGTCTGGAGAAAGAGGTGCAGGAGAAATCCAGCCTTGTGACTGAAAGTGTGGATCGTATTCGGGAACTGGAACTTCTATTGAGCAAAACGCAACAAGAGAGCACAACGCGCAAGGAATTCGAGAATCGTTTAGAGAAGGAACTGGAAGCTGTTAGACAAAGTTTGCGGGACAGAGAAACGTTGATGGAAACCA
The DNA here is from genome assembly GCA_014825455.1 of Pseudomyrmex pallidus. NCBI lineage: Eukaryota > Metazoa > Arthropoda > Insecta > Hymenoptera > Formicidae > Pseudomyrmex > Pseudomyrmex pallidus. The sequence goes on from QVNV01002123.1 coordinate 12,482, forward strand.
TGAAACAGGAATTTGACAAAAGTACGAGTTTATTGAACGACGAATTGAAACGCTCGAAGGAAACGATCGATACAATGAAGAAGGAAAGTCTGAGCGAAAAAGACTCGTTACTGAACGAATATCGACAAAAGATCGAGGAGAAGGATCGGTTGATCCAGGTAAAGACCGAAGAGCTCAGGAACGAGAAAGCGCTGTTGGAGCAGAAAAACACGGCTTTGGAGAGTCTGAAAGCCGAGAACGTTAAGCATATTCATGAACTTTCAGAGTCTTTCGAACAACAGTTGCGTACGAAGGATTCGAAAATCGACGAAGTGTCGCAGCAACTCAGTCAGAAAGCGTCCGAAACCGAAAGACTGCTGACTGAATTAGCTGCTGAACGAGAACTCTGCAAGAAGAAGAACGAGGAGTTGATTAACGCTCTGAAAAAATTAGAAGGTTCGTTCTGTAAAGATGGAAAAAAAAATTCGTATTATATTTAAAACCACGTTGACAATGTAGAGTTTTATGTGTTGCGTATAATTTTGCAGAATTAAGTACGAGGCTCAAACTGGCCGAAGAAAACAACAATGTATTGTCAAAACAAATTTACGATTACAAGTCGAAGAGTGACGACAATGTTAGAATTATTAACGAGAAGCAAAAATTGGTAAGCATTTCTTTTTCATATCTCGTTGAAAAACATATCATCTTGTGTGATTTTTATCTCCTCGTTGCGCAAATTCGCACACTCATTTCAGGAACAAGATATAGCCATCTTAATCGCTTCGGAAGAGAAATCCACCGCGCAACTAAGCAAATTGAGCGAGGAACTGAAAATAAAGGACAGAGAACTCGCGGAACTGCGAAGCGCTACCACGGCGCAGATAGAAGAAATAACTAAACGTTTCGAGACGCAGATCAACGACAAAGTCAAGTGTATTGACGAGATAAACGCGGATGTCGCACAGAAAGCTCTGCTGCTTGCCAAACTCGAGAAAGACATCGCCGATTTGAAAGCTATTATAGCTAGTAAGGACGAGGAGATCAAACATCTTCTCGAGAAGACGTCAGGTAAGATATATTTTATTGTATATTTTGTGTGTAAGATCTCATAAGATATATAACGTGAAGTTTGAAATCTTTCAGAATTGCAAGATGCTCTTACACTATCCGAGCAAACGAAAACTAACTTAGAGAGCGAACTTCGTGTGTTCGAAACAAATATGCAGAGTTTAAATCAACAGATCGCAAGAGCGGAAGAAAAAATATCGCAACTCTCGCTGCAGAAAGAAAAATTGGTTGGTTTTAATTGAAAGTTGAGGATATGTATTGATAAAAAAAAAAAAAATCCGCGAGATTAATTGTTTAAACTTGCAAATTTACAGGAATCTGATGTAGCGAGCGCGATTAGCAGTTCTGCTGATTCGTCGGAACAGCTGTCGAAATACAACGAAGAGTTGCGACAGAAGGAGAAGGAGCTTGACGAAGCTCGCGAGAAGATTTTCGAAAGAGAAACCAGTTTGAAACAAACGGAAAGAAAATTATCCAATATCGAGACGGAATTAAACAAGAGTGCAGCGTTAATCGAGCAATTGAACGCGGAAAAGTCAAGTTTACAGTCTCAAATAGACGACGCTAAAAAGTCAAATGCAGATTACGTAGAAAAGATGCGTGAATACGAACGAAAGGAGAACGAATTGTTGTCGAAGTTGACGGAAAGTGAAGGCGTGAAGAAAAATTTGAACGAAAAGTCTGATGAGGTCAAGCGTCTTGCGGAGCAATTGGCGAAGAAGGAAATCGAAATTGCTAATCTTCAAGGAGAATGCGATACCTTGCGAAGTTCTAACAAAGAAATATCCTCCTTGCAGAAAAATATCGCCGAGTTGTCAAGCGAATTGTCAGCCTCGCGAGACGAAGTGAAAAGTTTGCAAAAATCAAATTCCAAATTGGAGGCTGCTCAAAGCGCGGATCGATGGTCGATCGAGGAGTTGACGGAGAAATTGAATACTCAGAAGGAGGATTTGCTCAAATTGGAAGATACGATTCGGAAAAAAGACTCGAAACTTCAGGAGATGGAAAACAAGTTATCGGAAGTGCAAAAGCTTAACGATGCCTTGGCTGCCGACAAGGAAACGACCGATAAGAACTTGATCACATCCTTGAACACTATGACTGCTACAGTCGAAGAACTGAAAATCAAATTAAAAGACGCGGAAGAGGCGATTAGAGATAAGAGTGACGAAGCATCGAAGGCAAAAGCGGAAGCGGAAAACTCGCAGAGACAAATAGCCGAATTAAACGCTACAATCTCGTCTATGAAAGAAGAGAATACTCGTAACAGTAACGAACTCAAGAACGCACAAATAGAGATCACACAGAAACAAAGCACAGTAAGCGAACTGACTGAAGCCAGGGTTACATTGGAGACCAACGTACAATCTTTAGAAAGCCAACTGGCACGTTTGCGCGAGGAAGTGAATAAAAAAGAGAAAATGCAAGCGGAAATAGAAGTTAAGATAAAAGAATCGGAAACTTCCAAGGAAGAAGAAACGTTGAAACTGCGAAATTCCTTGGAGAGCGAAGTCGCGATTAGACAGAGGGAGATCGAGGATATAAATAGACGAAATAAGGAGCTTGAGGAGAAGTTGCGATCGTCGCAAGACGTTGTAGATAAGCAGAAAGTAGATTTAATTGACAAAGAGACTGCTATTGATAAATTAAAAATAGAAATCAAAGCTTTGGAGGACGCGCAAGTGGAAAGAATCAAAGCGGAGCAGGAATCGCGGAATGAGGAAATCAAGTTGAAGCAGACCGAGCTGAGCGGTGCGAACAAGCGGATTCACGAGCTACAGAACATCGTAAACGCGCTAGAGAAGCAGCTGAGAGAGCAAGAAATAAAATCGGACGATCTAGCGAAAACAATCGAGAGGAATGAGAAGGAAGTGAACAAAAATATGCAGAACCTGCTGGAAAAGTTGAACGTTGCCAAGGTGGAAGAGACACGACTTCTGGATGAACTGAGTCGCCTGGAGAAGGAGAACAAACAAGTCACCGCGAAGTGGATGGACGCGAGTAATCAGTTGAAGCTGTCGCACGAAAATCTGAAGAACAGTTGCGACGGAATGGGCGACATGAAGCAACACATTATCGCGATGGACATCGACGTCGCGAAACTGCAGGAAGAAAATGACACCGCAAAGAGCCAGATAGATTTTCTCAATTCCGTGATAGTTGATATGCAACGTAAGAACGAGAAGCTGAAGTGCAAGATCGAAGTACTCGAAATGGGTGTTCCCGCCAACGAAGCCGAGGATTACACTCGTAGCACTCTGGATAAACGAACGGCCGCGCCCCGTATGTTCTGTGATATTTGCGATCAGTTCGATTTGCACGAGACGGAAGACTGTCCTCGGCAGGCGCAGGATTTCTCTGAGAACGCCGAGAGACCGACGAAATCCCCGAAGAAGCGATCCGTGGAGAGGCCGTATTGCGAAAACTGTGAGATGTTCGGACACGACACGCGCGACTGCGACGACGCCGAGACATTTTAACATTGCATCACCATCCTTGAACTTGTTCAATTTGCTTGCCAGGTGTCCCATAGCTGTAGAGTGGATCTGTTAAACTTTTGAAGAGTATATTTTTGTATGGCAAATTTTTTAATTGAATCTTAAACCAGAGTATGAGTCTTCCCGCGTAGAACGGGCACCAGTAACCTAGAGAAAAATAGTAGAAAAATTTGTTTCCTTCAAAAAAATTAATTTTTTGTTTTAATTTATATGTGTGTGAGCCGTGATATTTATTTTTCATTAAATTATAAACCAATTTTTACTTTTTGAGACAGTTTTTAGTATCAAAAAATGATGATTATTGAAGAAATTTGACTTATTAATTGATATACATTGATAGCTTATGTGTATCTCACCAACGTTATGTTTTACTGAATGATTTTGAAAGATTTCTATTAAAAATGTTGATTTATCTTCTCAGCATTCTTGTCGTAGAGAGATATGTTGTAAATTTGAAGGAAACATACATACGGCTTTAATATCTGTTTTGTAATAGCAATAACGAAAGTTATTTTACGTGTAATTTTGTACATATTAGGTATTCAATAATTAATTTGTTATTTAATATTTATTCTTTGTATTTTTGTGCGCTTCAAGAAAATAGTTCCTTTTTAGTACTTGCCAGTAAAAATGCGCAATATCTGATCAAAAAATTCGCGCTTCCACAACATGATATATATACTCTCATAATACTCTCGCTCTGTTAGGAGATTCTCTTCGTACATACATCCTCATCTAATATAGGAAGGACAAAAAAAACTTAAAACGTCTCGAGTGATTGTAGAGCTGACTTTTATCTAATAACTTGCAAGTTGATTTACCATTTTGTTACGAATCTAAAAAGGATTGAAATCGCGATATATTTTCTAACAAAATTGATTACATTGTTGTAACGTGTAAAATATTACTTATTAATATAAAAGAACAAAGTCTTCATGTAAGATATATATGTGTGTGAATGTTTTATTTATCAGTAAATCCTTCCTCTGTTCAAAATATAAGTTTCTTCAACATATAAAACATCTTGTCATCTGCACTGTTAAGTTGAATAATTGTTCTGTTTTCTTTTTTCTCTTCGGAATATCGTTTCCTTGTCACTTGTAGCTCTGAGTCACTGTTCGGCTCAAAACTACACATTCAATAATAAGAATAATAAATCAACATTTTTTTTTTTTTTTTTTTTTTTTTTTTTTTTTTTTTTTTTCAGGAAGGCGTGTGTGAGAAGCGCGAGTTATTACTTCTCCGAGTTGTTACTTCTCTATAATGGTAAATTTATTATAACCTACATACAATAAGAGTCCATACATTAAATTTATATTTTTCTCACAAGGCGCATCGCTCATGTGTCTTTCGTTATGTTGCTAACAACTAAAGATTGTGAATCTCGTGTAGTCAAATTTTTCAGATATTATATATGTATAGAATTAATTATATTTACGATTTTTACGATAATCTCACACAAAACTCTTGCAAAACAGTTATATATGGCGCAGTACTTGTGTATACGAGTGTGTACATATATATAATATACATAATATTATATATATATATTTGAATCAATATACAAATCAGAAGTTGCAAAATTTGATAATGCTAAATGCTCTTGTAATTGACACATTAATTGTAGCAACTTGCAAATGAAGCTTATTCGTACGGTGAAAAATATATAATTACGTAGAAATTATCTTCAAGGAACCAAGCAGATGTGTGATCATTATTAATAATGTATATCTATTATGTTTGCTTGGTTTGAAAATGATTAAAACATCGAAATATGATAAATCTTGAAAAACTTCGTGATATTTTT